>CM064513.1:48994222-49208150 GCA_032716605.1 Paralithodes platypus | reverse complement strand
CACTACCACCACAACACCACACTACACTAACCCACCAAACCCAACAACCAGCTACCAACTACCACCATAACACCCACACCACCCATACTAACAACCTGAACACACCAGCACAACCAAACCACAACACTACCACACCACTACCAACCAACACTATCACTAAAACAACTTCACACCGTCTCACTACCACACGGAACAATATCACCACAACACCCAAGCTACCAACAGAACACCAGCACAACAACAAACACCCAACTAACACTACCCAACCTAACCACCATCACCACCCAACAAACTACCCACCCACCACTACAACCTAACAGATACACACCACAATCACACCGCTACTACCAACCTAAAACTAGTTACCAAACCTACCCACAACACAATACTACAACAGACCACCATCACACCCAAACTACCACACCACATACCACACTAACATCCTCACATCACAACAAACTACGACTACCAACTATCACACACAACTCAGCACACACCACATACTACCAACCTAACAATAATCCACTACCCACCACCACTACAACACCTAAACACTACACACCAACCACCACTACCAACCACTAACTACACTATCACCACCCAAACACCACACACTACATACCAATCTCTAACATCACACAACCACACCACACTAACCACTGTACTACAACAACATAACACCATATCACCACAACCACACCAACCACTATCCCCCCACAAACACCACTAAACTACCAAACCACTTACCACACTATCACTACCCACAACCACCCACTACTACACAACCTAACACTTATCACACCCACAACACTAACCACCACACTACCAACTACACTACACTACCCACTATCAACCAACACACTAGCACTACCCACACACACACCACTATACCACTTACCACTACACACCCACAAAACCCACTACTACCAACCTAGCACTATCCCACCCACACACACCACTATACCACAGCACTACACCACCCACAACCCCATCACCAACTACAACTAACGCTATCACCCCACCCACCACTACCCCCCTAAACCATCACACCACAAACACTACTACTACCACCCTAACTACATATACAACTATCAACACAACACACCACCCACTACTACCAACCTAAAACACTATCACACCCACACACACCCACCCACCACTACCAACCTAACACCATCACAACCACAACACCCAATACTACCAACCTAACACCATCACACCCGGCTACTACAAACCTAACACTATCACACCCACAACACCCACCCACCACTACCAAACCCTTAACACGTATCCACACCAACAAAACAACCCACTACTACCAACCTAAACACCATCACACCCACTACTACCAACCTAACCCTATCACACCCACCACTACCAACCTAACCATCACACCCAGAGTACTACCAACCCGTAACACTAACACACTCACAACACACACCACTACCCAAACTAATACTATCACACCAACCAACCCCCACCACTAACCGAACCCCTCCTAACACCAGTCACACACCCCACTACCAACATAACACCATCACACCCACAAACACCCACCACTACACCAACCTAAAACCATCCAAAACCACTACACCCACCACCTACCAAACTAACACTATCACACCCACAAACAACCCCACCATTACCAACCGAACCCCCATCACACCCAACTACCCTTACAATAAATAGCATTTTAAACCCACGCAGACCCACCCATCTACTTACCTTTACCACGCACCCACTACACATTCCCACCCACCTACCTACCGACCAAACACACCCACAAACACCGAACCCAGCCGATATGAGACATACTCACCCACCCACTCATTTATGGGGAGGAAGAGACAAGTGTTTCTGGTTTTTCGGGCCCCATGTTTTCCCCCATTGCTTTATAGAGTTTAAGACGTTCGACTCAATTAGTTTGACGATTTTGAGACATTACACCCCAATTTATTTTTCAAATTTACGAACCTTTTCGTCCCATGTTAGGGTGTCAAGTTTATACTGGCGAGCAATTAGGAGAGCCTGAAATTTTCAGAGGGGGAACCGGCCTTCGGCCGCGTGACGGTCGAGGGACAGTTTTCTACCAAAAAATGTACAAAATTTATCTTGAAGGGGAGTGTCTTAAAGGGTGTTTTTTTTTTTTTTAAGCTTGATGTAGGTCTAGCGAAGAAGAGAAAGAAAAAAAAGGGGGGGGAAAGAGAAGAAGGAAACTAAGAAATACAAAAATACATTAAATAATAGACAAACAAAAAATTAAGGGCTCCATCCTCGCCCTAACCATCACCCTCACCTAATTACAACACCACCTATTACGATTCCACCCACCTGATGCTAGTGGACCCTAAACACATCCTTCCACCCATCCCACCCCAAAAATTGCCACCTCCTAAATGGCACGAAAGGTCTTTCTATTGACAAAGAAATAGAAATAGGGTTTTTTTATTGGAGGAAATAGGGGCGAAAGGTCTTAAAATCTCCAAAATACTGGAAAAAGAACGGTTCCGTTCTTAACATTTCAAAGCCAATGGGGCAGCCGGCGATACTTACCCCTTAAAAAGACCACAACCCATAATTTTTCCTCTCCGCCCCCCCCGTATAGTTTTAATTCTTTTCCAGTTTGAGAGGCTCTGGAAGTTTACCAATTGGGGTTAATTTGGCATGAGATATTTTAAGAGGGAGGTGTATGGGGTAGGAACCACGGACTAGTTGGGTATCCCTACTAGGAATTTTATTATGATTATTCTGGGATCAGGTGCTGGGTAGTAGTCACGTGGACAATTTATTGTCCCAATCTCAATAATTTCCAATATAATTATCTCTCTACGATTATAACTAAGTAATGACAATATATGTTAGGTCTCAAATTGTAAAACCCCTCCACCACAATGATATCGAGGGAAAACAAGAAGATCCAAATCAGTGCTAGTGCTTAAGAGAGAGGATATGAACCCGAAATTAATCTACAACCACGGGGGAACGTCCGAACGTGGATACTTCTGGGACGCTAGGGACAACAAAGATAATGCAGCACTCCTCCCAGCCACTTTCTCCAGCGTACACATTTGCCCCTCAACACCACTCAACCAATTCACGCCACTCAAGCCAAGATACATCTTCACTTCACCAACATAAATAACTACGTGGCGACTTACCTATTACTGGCTCACAAGTAGTAGCAAGTATCGGACAAAATAGACCCCTTAAGTAATCATATGGATATGTAGGGCCTCAATATGAAAATAAAAGTGCACCACACTTCTCCCAGCAGCAGGGTGGCACATGAAGTGCCACCAGGTATGTTGTGGGACATTATGAAGTGCCGCACAATCTGCAGTAGTTATTCACCACCATCTTCAACCTGCAACAACAACCTTAGAGGAGAAAACTGGGAATACCAACGATCTTCACAGTGCCCAACTCTCATCTATACCATCTTTAACCAGCACCAACAAAGTGCTCAGGGACAAGGACACCCACCTCGCACCTAAAACCAAGGACAACATGACTCCGCGCGCTGCCTCACAGTCGAACTCATAAGTGTCATCAGACGAACCGGCCTTAGGCGGTGGTAACCATTATTAAAAACAGCAAATCATTACCAACTTTTATTTTGACACAACACTAGTATATTTAGAATACTTGAGTTTGATGACAAACTCCTTTACTTTTAATAGCCATTACATAATAGGTAAACAAAGCCGTGATTTTCAAGGGGTGTCCCCGTGTGGTTGGGAAGTAGTAAACCCATAAAGGAAAAATAAATATAAATTTATGAAAGTGGGGAAACCGCTTTTGGCCTGGGGTGTACCGTTTGATTTAAGGCCAAAGAAAAAAAGAGTCCGTAGCATCTCCTCGAGTCATGCTTAAGGGGCAGGAAGGAAAAGACGTTATTTCGGGACCACTTCGCCTCATGTTCGGCCCCATTAGTTTTTCAGATTGTTAAGCCGATGTTTGCCCCTATAGTTAGTCGATTTTAAATCACCTTGTCGCCCATTTCGTCGTCCAAACCCAGTGACATACCACATCCTTCTTCCTTACGTAGGGCACGTGGTACCCGTTCTTGCAACCTCAAATCCCACCCCTATCTGCTGCTTGCTGCAACCTCTCCAACCCAAGAGTGAAACGTTACTCTCAAACTTTCTTCTACTTCAACATCTGACGCTCTGGAACTCTCTACCCAGAGAAGATCAGTGCTTTCCCTCTTCCTATGACTTAAATTGCTTTTGCAAACTCCGGTTGTGTCCAGGCCATTTTGGCTCGAAAGTCCCTTGATTTTGGCGGCCATGTCACTCTTTCAACTATGGGGGAGGCAAACTCGCTATAGGCAAAGTAGTTATGCCTTTTGCCTCCCTCAATCACATAGAAAAAAAAAAAAAAAAAAAAAAAAAAAAAAAAAAAACATTTTAGGTGTCGATTTTTCCTGTCGAACGATAGTGAGCTCTGTTTGTAATATTGGAAGAAGAAGAAGCAGGCCTCGGCCCCGCCGACATTTTTCTACTGAAAAATGTACAAATTAAATCTAGAAGCGTTGGATCTAATGCATTTTGTTTTTTTAATTTGATGGGGAGGTCTTAGGGGAGGAAACTAGAAAAATAATGAATACATGCCAAAAAAAAAACGCCCCAACAAAGTGAAAGTTGGGGCCGTGTGCAAGGTGGTGTGATATCGTGGCGCTTATCTCAATGACCTTTGCCCTTGGAGGCTTGTGGTGGAGGGAGATAACTAGTCTGGCTACATAGGCTACTGCTTGTTACTGGACACAAGTTATAATTTACTTCCCAACAAGGAGACGTCACAAAGTATGCTTCACTAGGTGACTCACGTCGTTTAATATTAGCTAAAAACATATGCGATTTTTCATAGTGTTAAGAGGACTGCCCATCCGTTCTCATCCTGCCAAAGAAATCGCAAAGCCAAGTCAGCTATAATTTAACTTGTGAGTAGAGTTACAGCTAAACCAATTGCTTCACCAGGCACGGAGTGGTCTATTTGTAAATATAAGCTAGAACAGCAATGGTGGTCGTATTTACAATAGGGACGGGACTCGCCAGCTGATTTAGTGACGTCATGAAGGCCCATCTCTTGTCTCCTCGCTCTTTCTTTCTTTTCCTGCCGTGCGAACTGACTTCCCGCGCCTCTCACCCTCTCACTCCTTACTTGCTACACCCCTTCCATTGTGAAATCCCCCCCAACCACTCCACCTCGGATATTCTCTGTAAATTCCCCATTCAATTATGCATATTAATCTTGTTCTCACTCCTTCAAATCTGTCTTTCTCTCTTTCATTACAGTGTCGTTTCTCCATACATATATTAATATATTCTATACAAGTATATATATATATATATATACTATATATTATCTATAGATTACTATATATATATACGGTATGTTATAATATAATGTATATATGTAATATATATATACTCTATATATATATATATATCACGGTATATGATATATATAGATATTGTTATATACTGTATATGGATGAATCGGTGGAATGGGAAAAACACAGGGAAGTGCTTTTTTGGAATTCTATAGTGGTCTCTACTACTTTTCGGGCGCTACCGCAGAACTAATATTCACAGAGGACTGAATGAAAAGGAAAACATATCTGAGATATTATATATCAAACCGAAAAACTCCTTGCCTTGATTATGCCTGAGCTGGCCTGACTGGCGGCTTAAGCTTCAGTTCAATCCTGCCAGAATTTCTTACCACCCCCCGCCCCCCGTCCCCCCCCCCCCCCACCCACCCCCCCCCACCCCCCCCACCCCACCCACACCCGTCGTGTCATATCATTAAAAGCTATATTAGCTGCATGTTTAGATAGAAAAAAGCTCATAGCTATGGTTCGTTACATTGTTTACACTTATATGTGCTGCCTCCAACATTCTTCTCATTTTGGATTATCTAGGCCACTTTCTCTATTGATTGCAGCTCACCTTCCCATTTGAGGTCGATGTTTGCTTTGTTCTATAGTGCACGACTAGGGGAAGGGAAGTAGCGATAATATATGTTTGCGTACATCGGTCTTGGGGTTAGTTCTGATATGTTTTTCTCCATACCTCGGTACTGTTTCTCCTATGAAACATTTTTTCTTGAAAATCCATTACACGGTATGGTGTAGATTATATCTTATGCTTATCTTGAAAACCTTATCTTTGCGAGTGGAAGACAAGGGGTTTCCAGTAAGTAGGAGTTATAATATACAAAATACTCTGTTGCAATGGATGTTCCAAAAGGGGGACCTTAAGAAACGACCAATCTCTCCTTAACCCCTTCAACCACCATGACGCTCTTTTAACCTTCGATTCGGCTAATTTTAGTTTATTTTATGTAGGCTTAAGAAAGAGATCTATGTTACTTAAGAGGGGTTTATGTAGGTCGTTGCTTCGTGTACCCATTTGAGTTAGATAGGTTAGGAATACAAAACTAAAGGCGAAATCTTTTTTTCTAATGGGGTAAACAAAATACAAGAAAGAGCACCGTAATGGTTAGTGATAGGGGGTTTAAGGACAACTAACTTACCCTTTTCATCACTACAAAATTATTTTGGCACAGTTAGTGCTTTAATTATTCGGGACAGCCCAAAGTACTGAGTTAATTCAACAGGACTCTTAATGAGGAAGGACGGAAGGGAAATTAGAAACAAACGACGACTTAAGACCTGCCCCCTTGCAATACCAAAGGAATAGCTCACTCAGTGACGGTATGGTGGTATAGATATCAATTCTCTATCGCTCTATTATCTCTCTCTCGCCCTCTCTCTACTCTCTCTCTCTCGCTCGCTCGCTCGCCGCTACGCTCAGCTCGCCTACGCTCTCTCTCTTCGACATCCGCTCTCCCCCTCTCCTTCCTCTCTTTTACCTCTCTCTTCTCTACTATACTCTTCCTCTCTTCATCTCCTCTCACTCCTCGCTACTCTTCTCTATATCTCCCTTTCTCTCTCTCGCTCGCGCGCTCGCCTCGCTCAGCTTCGCTCGCTCGCTCTCTCTCTCTCTCTCGCTTCTCTCTCTTCTCTCTACTCTCCGCTCTCTCTCTCTCTCTCCTATCTCTCTCTCTCTTTCTCTCTCTCTCTCTCTCTCTCTCTCTCTCTCTCTCGCTCTCTCTCTCTCTCTCTCTCTCTCTCTCTCTCTCTCTCTCTCTCTCTCTCTCTCTCTCTCGCTTTCTCTCTTTCTCTCTCTCTCTCTCAGGTATCACGGATAGGAAGGCAGCCCTCTGTTGGGAAGTTTGGTTTGTATTAGCATAAAATAATTAAAATAATGCCCCTCCAGACGACCTTAAGGCTAGCGTAAGATTAGTTTTCATATTTGTTTAATGTTTAATATGTATAAAATACAGTTAAGAAAGGAGACCGTCTTTAAGGTGTTCTGTTTACGTTTGTGTCCGTTAATATCCAGCATAATTAATACAATATGAAATATATAATAATAATAATAATAATAATAACAACGAACCATCTAATATTTAAATTGTCAATTTGTTCACTCTCACTGTTTTACTTACCGGTATCTCATACGCTTCACTTTCAAAACTGTGCATGTCTGTCAAAGCACAATAGGAGATGGGGCCCATTCCTACAAATTACATAATTATATTATAACCAAATATATGTATGATAAAAAGCACGGTATAAGGTGATTATTTATTATATTTATTTATTTAATTATTGCTTTAAGTTTTTTCCCTAGACCTCGACCAAATTTAAAAAAACACCCCCAAGACCTCTCCCCCCAGCCCCATCGAGATAGATTTGTGCATATTTCGTCAGAATAAAATCCTGGCCAAAAGCGAGTTCCTCCCAGATATCAGGTTTTATATCGCTCACCAGAAAAATAAATTGACACCTAAGCTCTTAAAATGACCACAAATGGAGCGAAAGGTCATAAAACTGACAAACTAGTGGGGCTAACGTGCTAATAGTTCAAAACTAATTGGGCTAAACACAAGGGAGAACGAGGTCCAGAAAAAACAACTTTAATAACCGCACTCACAGTAACTACAGTATTTGCTTGGCCGATTTTGTGGTTACAGATGAAGCCTCTGACCATCCCAAACTTTGCCATTAACCCGCGGGGATGCGATAATGCCCTAGGAACTAGGGTGGTTATTTGTGAATTTCTAGCCTTAGATTATGACATAATTTGTTATATTTACGATAAAGCATTATTTCTTTTCCATGTGTGTTTAATTTATTTATATGATGAACCTATGAACTTTGAAAAGCGATAAAACCAGTGGGAAAAGCATTTGGGTGGTGAGAAACGTATATTTTCGCCATCCGGTCGTATGTTGGGACCGCAGGCTGAGAGACACATCCTCCCTTCGCAAAGCTAGCAACACACTGACCGCCGCAAGAGAAATCTCAGTGTTGCATAAGATTCATTGGTGTGTACAAAACCACTTCATGAGAGAGATTCACGCGCAAAAACAACCGATAAATGGGGGAAATATGAGGAAAAATAGCCCATAATTGAGGAGGGGGAAGAAGGGGAAGGCGGAGTTGAGACACATGAAGAAGAGTTGTAAGAAGTACTAGAGGGGAATTATCTCACCTAATCACATATTCCTTTGTTTTGAGAGCTCCTGGGGCATTTGGGAAGTTTTTTTTTGGTCTTGCTTCCACTCTTGGTCATCCTCCTTTCGGGACTTCGGTGAGACTTTTTCTATTGCACTAGACATATCGAAAGCCTTCGATAGAGTCTGGCATAAATCTTTAATTTCTAAACTACCCTCCTTCGGTGCTATCCCTCCATCTGTGCCTTTGTCTCTAATTTCCTTTCCGGCCGTTCCATAGCTGCGGTTGTGGATGGCCATTGTTCACTTCCTCACCCTATAAACTCCGGTGTTCCTCAGGGCTCTGTCCTATCTCATATTCTCTTTCTAATTTTTATAAATGATCTCCTTAACTGTACCTTAATTCCCATCCATTCATACGCAGACGACTCAACCTTACACTACTCCATTAGTTTTCAGAATGCCCCAGCCAGCAATCCCTCAACGACAAACGTAATGAAGCCATAGAACTCTTAAATTCTGATCTAAATACTATTTCCAATTGGGGCAGAGAAAACCTTGTTAACTTTAATGCTTCCAAAACCCAATTTCTCCATCTATCTACCCGTCAGGATCTCCCAGCGGACTATCCCTTATTCTTCAACAATACAAAAATCAACCCTTCATCTTCTCTCAATATTCTTGGTGTCTCTTTTTCTTCTGCTCTCATTTGGAAGGACCATATTACCAGTCTTGCTAAGGCAGCCTCCCAGAAGCTGGGTGTGCTCAACCGCCTTAGGGGGTTCTTTTCCCCTGCACAGCTTCTTGCTCTGTACAGGGGCATAGTGCGCCCTTGTATTGAGTATTGTTCACATGTGTGGGGAGGTTCCTCTCACACCGCTCTCCTAGACAAAGTTGAAAGGAAGGCCTTTCGTATCATTAACTCCCGTCCACTCACCAACTCTCTGCAATCTCTCTCTCTCCGCCGCAATGTTGCATCTCTCTCGCTATTCTATCGCTACTATAATAATCAGTGTTCCTCAGAGCTATCCCAGTGCATACCACCTCCTTTACGTAGGGCACGTGGTACCCGTCTTGCAACTCAATCCCACCCCTACTCTGTGCAACTCTCCAACCCAAGAGTGAAACGTTACTCTCAAACTTTCTTCTACTCAACAGCTGAGCTCTGGAACTCTCTCCCAAAATCAGTCTTTCCCTCTTCATATGACTTAAATTGCTTTAAACTCTGTGTGTCCAGGCATTTTGGCTCGAACGTCCCTTGATTTTGGCCCTGTCACTCTTTCAACTATGGGGGAGGCACTCGCTATAGGCAGTTATGCCTTTTGCCTCCCTCAATCACATAGAAAAAAAAAAAAAAAAAAAAAAGATGAGGCCTATACTGTTCGCTATGGTGACCATTCCGTTAGGCTTATTGTGCTTTTCGGGTTAATGTGACGATTTTAAAACTTTTTTCTTTGTCAATTGGAAGCCATATTGTGCCATTTAGGTGTGGACTTTTTCCTGGCTAGCTATAGTAAGTCTGCAATTTAAGAGGAATTGACCTTCAGCTGGAAAAAATTTCCATCAACATTTTTCTACAGAAAAATGTACAAATGTATCTCGAAGGGGGGTCTTGGGGGTATTTATATAAGCTTGATGGAGGTTTAGGGAGCGAAGATAAATAACAATTAAAAAAATACAATAAATTAAATAACAAAAAAATCCATAACCAATATTTCTTAAATTGCAGGGTCCATCAATCTCATAAAGTGCATAACGTTTTCCACCATATCGTTTATTAGGGTCCATCAAGCTCTCAAAAATCAATAACGTTTGCTACCATATCGTTTTCTAGGGTTCATCAGACTCTCAAAACCCATAACGTGTTCTACCATATCGTTTTCTAGGGTCCATCAAACTCTCATAAAATTCATAACTTTTCTACCATAACGTTTTTTACCATAGCGTGTTCTACCATATCGTGTTCTAGGGTCACTCAAACTCTCATAAAATCCATAACTTTCGCCCAATTACCTTTCAATTTTAAGAACTTCCGTGCCATGTAGGTTTCGATTTCTGTTCCTGACGAACGATAGCGAGCCTGCAATTTACGAAGAACCAAATGCACAAATTTATCTCGAAAAGGGGTCTTAGGGCTATTTGTCTAAGCTTGATGGAGGTCTAAGGAGGAAACTAAGAATAACAAAGTAAATTCTCCTCTTAACAATGACATGGAAAAGGTAAAATTCAACTTGGAAACTGTAATATCCAACAGGCTTTTTTACTGCTAATTTTACGGATATTTTTGGACGAGTGTTGATGATGGCCAATTATTTTAATTGATGGTGCTAATTGGCGTACTTTGCCCATGACATTGTGGTAGTTTTGCATTTTAATCAACCCCTAGGCTGAATTTATATGATCTTAAGAGACTGAAATATTTATTAACTTTAATACAGTAGATGCCAGACCACAATAATTACCTGAAAACATCGCTGGAAAATAGATCCGTTCACTGTACACAATTATAAGTATGAAAAGGGTAATTCAAGTGTCCATACTTATTCACCTATATAAAGGGATCTTTCTATCTATCTATTGCCGGACGCCGCGATCCCAGAAGGGGTGGCCACGAACGAAACGGCCCCATACACCTCTGTCCCCAGTCAGTCGAGGCTCCTCCTCCCATCCAGCACCACCTTCACCCATATACTTCTTAACTCCAACTTCTCACTTAATCTACCTCTCCCTCTCTGTCCTTCCACCTCACTCTCGCACACTCTCTTAGTCATTCTCTCGCTTCCCATACGTTGCACATGGTCGAACCATCTCAAGATGTTCCTCTTCACACTTTCCGGCACATCTACATCCACACCACACCTCTCTCTCATACTTCATCATTCATCTGGCTATCCCTCCATGTAACTCCACACACACTTCTCAAGTAACTAATTTCCACCCCTCTCACTCTTGGTTTGAGTCTCTTCACCAACATCCATGCTTCGCTCCCATAAGTCAATGTCGGGATTACCACACTGTCATGCAAGGATTTCTTTACTTCCATGCTGACCACCCTATTTCTTGTTACTGATTTCAGCATTCCTACAACCCTCTTCCCCTGTTGCACCCTCTCCCGCACTTCTTCATTCATACTGCCATCTTTACTCAACACACTGCCCAAATACTTAAATGAGCTGACATTCTCCATAGCCTGACCATTCAACTTCACCTCACACTCTGTGGCTTCACCCCTTTCAAAGACCATAACCTTGCTCTACCCAGCATTTACTTTTAGATTCAGTTTTTCACGCATTGTTCCAAACATATTTACCAGCCCCTGCAACTCCCATTCACTATTGCTCATCAGAACTGTATCATCAGCAAACAGCAGTACAGGCAACTTCCACTTGTTTCCTTCCCTTATCAGAGCTACACCAACATCCACTACTCTTCCTTGTATTTCTTTCATGATTCCATCCATATATATATTGAACAACCATGGGGACATCACACACTCTTGCTTTAACCCAACATTCAGGTCAAAGAACTCGCTCTGCTCATTCGGCACACATTCATGCTCTTCACTGCTTTTCGCAACTCGCCGTCTACTCCGTATATGCTCAGTACTTTCCACATACCTTCTCTATCAACCCTTCATAGACCTTCTCCAAGTCCATAAAGGCAGCATACAACTTGTGTCCCTTCTCCAGATATTTCTCCCCAGCACATTTCAGGGCAAAAATCTGATTTACACATTCTCTTCCCTTCCTAGACCCACCCTGCTCGTCACCTATCCATTTCTCCGATCTCGCTCTGACTCTCTCAATCACTACCCTCCTGTACACCTTCCCTACTACGTTTAGAAGGCCTATCCCCCGGTGGTTACCACGCACTCCTCTTTCCCCTTTACCCTTATACAGGGGCCTATTATGCCTGTCTTCCAGTCATCAGGTGCACTCACCTTCTCCCATGCTAGTTTACACATTGTCCATACCCATTCGATCATTATTTCACCACCATACCTCAGCATTTCCCCACACACTCTATCTATCCCTGATGCTTTCCCCAACTTAACTCTATTCACACACTTCTGTCCTCCTGATACCCACCTCCTTCTCTCATACTTCTCTTCTTCTCCCTCCCATAACCCATCCAAATATGTTTGCTGGAGCTTCATTCCTTACATTTAGCAATTCGTTGAAGTTCTCCCTCCATCTTTCAACTCTCTCTTGCTTCTCGGCTATCACTCGCCCATTCTAATTTTTCATACCCATACTATTTCCCTTGCTACCCTCCCCAACTGTCTTGACCTCTTTCCAGAACAGTTTCTTACACTCCCTCCATTGTAGACTTAGATTCCTTCCAAATTCCTCATCTGCTCTTCTCTTACTTTCCTTCACTACTCTCTTCACCGCTCTCTTGTTCTCCAAGTACCTCGCTCTTTTCTGTCTCTCCAGGGGATGTTAATATTTAATAATCACCTCTGATATATGAACAGAAAGGTAAATCAATATCAATATACTCATTATTCTATATACCTTTTTCATGTCCTTGATATTTTACAGTGCATAGAGGGTAGAGGAGAGGGTGAATTATCTTATCTTATGGGGGGTCACCAGCTTTTTTTTATCTTTATCTCCTTTTCTCTTTTTCCTTGGCTTGTATCCACTCGGTCCCATTCAGCCAACTGTTTTAAGACGTTTATCCCCATCCAAGTGTCGATTTCTTCCTGGCGAGCGATAGCCAGCCATCGTTTTATGGAGAAATCTGGCTTCGCCTGAGACATTTTTCTATCGAAAAATTTACAAATTTATCTGTCAAAAAAAATTATATATATATTCTGGCTCACTACCGCTCGCCAGGAAAATATTGACACCTGGAAAGGGGTAAACGTCTTAAAACAGTAGGCTGAATGGGGCCAAAGAGAGAGGGAGAGAAAGATAACAAAAATCGAGGCGGACTCGAGACGTTATTTCATCTACGTTATATAATTATGTATATTTGTCGGTAGAAGAATATCCTCCTAAATTACAGCGTCGCTATCGTTCGCCATGAAATATTCGACACATGAATAGCACTAAAGGTCTTAATATTGACATGGGAATGGGTGAGAGTTTTAAAATTTGGACTCGTGGACGGCCTGAACATACTCGCCTGAACTAGGACGGGACATCTCTGGGTACTAAAGAAAGTTACGGGCCAAGTGTCTTCATAATCCATTTATTAGGGGGAGATGGTTGCTTTTTTCTGGACCCCCTTCACCCTCTTGTTTAACCCCATTCTTTGTAAGATTTTAAGACGTTCATTCCATTAGTTTGGCGATTTTAAGACCTTTCACCCCACAATATTATGACCTTACGTGCCATTTAGGTGTCGATTCTTTCTCGGCAAGTAATAGTGAGCCTGTAATTTAACCCCCTGAGTGCCAGGTCCGTATATATACGGACTAGGGTCTTGTCACGCCCAGTGCCAGATCCGCATATATACGGACTCGCCGAAAAAAAATTGTAGCAGCGAAACGACTGCACTTATGGCTTTCATTTTTCTACCACATGTACACAATCCCCTCACCCCATCCACTCGCTGACTATCGGTCGCCTCACAAGGAAAAAAAAGGAAAATCTGTGGCGGCGAAACGACTGCACCAATCGGTTCCATATTTGTGTGACAAGTTCCTTACCCTTCTGCCTTCCCCCCACCACACCCCCAACCGCCTCCCACCACCCACTTCCAGCGTATCCGTACGAAGAAAAGGAAAAAAAGGAAAATCCGTGGTGGCGAAACTACCTCACCAATCGGCTTCATATTTGTAACACGAGTCAATTACGCTTCTACCTTCCCCCCACCATCCCCCAAACCACCCTCCCACCACCCTCCTACCTATACGTTCCGATACCATAAAAGTCGATGATTTACTCTGAAAATTTCAGCTACATTTGGGACCATCGGGGACCTGATTTCTGGCGAAAATGGACAAGGGGAGTGTTTTTTTTACCATTATCCTTCCTGTCTCACCCAACTTGATAGATTTAGCCAAAACAAAACAAAACAAAATCCTCTGGCACTGGCAGATGCATAGGGTCAATAATTGTCTGGCACTCTGCGGGGGAGGAAATGGCCTTCGGCCAGGACATTTTTTCTACAGAAAAATTTACAAATTTATCTGGAAGAGGGGTCTAGAGGGTGTTTATTAAAGCTTAAATAGATATGCGAGGAAACTAAAAATTAAATAAAACAAAAAAATACACAGCCCAAAAAATAAACCCTACCCCCTTAATTTTCGAGGCATTCTTCGAACCCCACCTTCCCCAACACACACAGACAATCCCGCCCCCGCCCCCTCTACACACACTCACAAACACACACACATATAAACACAAACACAGGGGTGGTGAAAACAACATATAATATACTGTTAAGAAATATAATATATATACCGTATATATATATATATATATATATATATATATATATATATATATATATATATAAATACAGTATAATTATACAATATGTGATGCGTGTGTGTCATTGAGTTTTCATCGCATTGGAAGAATATAATAGCATATTCTGGTCATTTTAGTAATAACAACTTGTAATAGATCAAATCAAATCGTCTAACGGAAGAGGATTGCATTGTACTATTATTAAATTAAAATCAGAATTATTATACTCACAAAAATATTTAGAATGCAAGCCTACTGGAACCCTGGAGAGGTAACGCTCAAAAACTTAATTTTCATGGTATGGTCGTTGTGAATATGCACGTTGATATTTACCTTAAATATATCCCAAACCAAAAGACTTAGAGACTAAATGAAAATTGCTAATAATAATATAAGGATCCCTTAATATTGTGTTAGTAAATGATAGATATTGAAAGGTAATTAGTATTTTTAAATAATTTAATACAAAAATAAGTAGAGGTTTTTAATTAGTCTTACTTAAAAAATAAAAAAAAATAAAAAATCGTCCTGAGGGTGCTGGGACTCTGAAGTTGTGGATAGCAATGGTGGGGGTGATTGGTGTATGAAGGACGACCCAGTAGTCCCCATACGTTGAGAGAAGTGCGAAGTTGCAAAAAGGGTTAAAATTTCGACCCTCTCAAAAATTTGCTCCATTTTCAAAAAATCGTTTTGATACCCAAATATACTTGAAATCAAACCAAAATCAACATAGTGCTTCCTACATGCTCCTATTATAATACGAAAGTGCAATAATCGAGATCTGAGTAACATAGATACTACAACAAAATATTATATGGAGGTAAATGAAATCATCTCATGAAAAATTCCTTACCCAAAGTATGGCAACATCAGACCCCCAGTATGGCAATATCAGACACACTAACCTGCGTGAGCTTGTTCCCTCACCATCTGGCTAAGATGCCTATCACTCCCAGATCAATATCTCAAGTCACAATATCACTATTGTCCACTTTTCGATATAAGTAAATGTCACTACCTATGTAAGGTTGTTGCAGATTTGCAACGGATATATCCTGTTTGAGCCTGTTCTCATGTTGCTGGGTGAGCAGCACCTCCACACCCGACTGAGGCCTACAGCACACTCACTGCCTGCAGGCCGATAACTGAGAATATGGCCATGTGGGCTGCGCAGACTAAAAAAAAAAAAATTTGCGCACCACACCCATGCAAATAGGCAACGGCGTATCCTCTCAAGGGTTAATGGAACAAATAATATCCATTAAGCCAGGTAAGCACCATCAGATCTGTCTTGGTTCCTTTGTATCCATGGATCTAGAAGTTGGTGGTGGTGGTATTGATGACGAAGGTGTGAATGATAATGGTAGTGATTGTGAAGGTGGTGGTGATGATTGTAATGGTGAAGAAGGTGGTGATGATGGTATTGCTGACGAAAATGTGAATGCTAATGGTGGTGATTGTGAAGACGATGATAATAATGAGTAAAATTGGTACGATAAAACGATTATTTTTATATATATAACGTCGCCCCAGACCTCTTTCAAGCTATATATAATATATTCATATAGTTCAAGTCAACCCTGTTTATTGCCACAAGTGTAGTCTGTATTTACAACTTACAAGTGTGAGAATATACCAGTATATAAATATCACCTGACGATGAAGATTTTATGCCATCTGGCATTTATGTCCCAACGGAAAAGTGCTCCCTTGCAGGTACAAATGTTCAAAAAATTTGAAAAACAAAACAAAATGTACATTATACATATACAAGAAAAAGCATGTATATAAATATTATAAGTGCCTATGTATGTACCTACAGTATATGCAGCTGAAAGTCCATATTCTTTTATATGATTATCATTTATTATTATTATTTTTATTTTTATTTTATTTTTAAAGAAGGTAAATTACAGTTAGTATAAAGTTCTCCGAAACAATGTTCCATACCTAAACAGCGCTATGCCTGAAGGTTATTGTCATTAATGTTGTTTTAGCTACTGGGACACGTAACCTAGTTCTTTGTCTTGATATACGAGTATGTATCTCCATATTCGTACAAAAATTACAGTCAAATACATGAAAAAGACCATTTGTAAATTTAAGCATTAATTTTACCAAGGAAAATTCATATATCTCTGAAAAACGTAAAATATTTTAAGTTTTGAATAGTGGCTCCGTATGCTCCCTGAAAGGCTTTGATAAAATAACTCTGACTGCCCTCTTCTGGAAGTTAATAATGCACATATAAAAAACAATCTCTTCTTGTTCCCCATGCCTCTATTCCATACATAATATATGCCATTACGAAACAGTTATATAAAGTTACAAGGTTGGAACACTCAATACTTGTCTGGCCTTACATAATATTATACCAAATCCCTTGGATATTTTGTTTTTAATATTGTTTAGGTGTTCCCCCAGATTTAATCTGAAATCTATTATCACTCCCACAAGTCTAGTGCTGTCTACTCTTTTCAGGAGAATTTCATTTAAACATAGCCTACATCTAAATTAGTTCGTACTTTCTTCGCCTTCATTGAAAATATTATATATGCAGGTTTGACAACATTTAATTAGAGTTTATTTGTAGGATATATACACTATACAGTATAGTATATATATTTTGTTTTGTTTTCTTTTCTTTAATACATACGAGGTTGAAAAAAATTGCAATTTCTGCGTTGGAAATTTTATTATTCAAAGTTTCCAGGTCTCTGATGAGTTTTCGCTGGGTGGCAGGAAGTAGATGAATGAGATGAGCAAAATTCATGGTGGTACAGGGTTACATTAATGTACATGATGATACAGGATATACGACGTGTTTCACTGGACAACCAGCATTATCAAGTAAGGATAGAATGATATAAAAGGTAAACAAACAGGAAGGGTATATATAGAGGGTGGAGGATCAGAGGAGGCGAAAATCAGGGGGCAAAAGTCTGCTATTGGTGGAGGGGTATTCTACGAGTGCAAAAGAGAGAACCGCTTCATGCAGGCACACTGGATGCGGGAAGGTGGTGGTCGGTTGGCAGGGTCAAAGCTGATTGGCTGCGTGTCGAGGGGCGTGGCCTAAGTTGCGTAGTACGTGTGGCGAGGCAGAAGACGAAGCTGAAGAAGGTAGCGCGATGGGCTGCGTCAAGGGCACCGGGGGGCGAAGGGGGGTGCTAGGTCCTGTAGGATAGTGCCTTTTGGCAGAAGGAAGGATCTGAAGGTCCAGAGTTTGGTTGTTGATGTTAGGATGTAAGGCTTGGATATATAACGCTTCGAGTATAGGTAATCTCCTTGGGTCACTTTCTTTATTGAGTATGGTGGTGTGTTTCTCTAACTCGTTGCGTGTGAGATAGGGGTGGTTAGGGGTGAGATAGTGGTCTTTGATGGCTCCAGCCTGAAGGTGAAGAGTTAACCCACAACCGAGAAGCCGCACAAAAAGAAGCCTTCCAACACTCAACTTCTGCCTCGACCACTCTGCCTTCAGAAGACTCGAACACCTAGAGTCCAGGAGGCAGCAACTTCAACACCGAGCCTGCATAAGAGGAAAGCTGAGGAGCTGACAACTCCGCCAGCACCAGCAACTCCAACTCCAACAACACCTCGGACCACCTCAAACGTCCAGCCTGACACCTCCGCTCAACTACCACCATCTCCACTACCATCTATGCCAATGGTCTTCGACGAGCCTTGGAAATTAAATGCAAAAGTGGCACGAATGCTCAGAAACTTCAACTAATAATAGCAAGGTGGTCAGCCCACCAGCTTTTACTTCTCCAACTCTTCATCTTTCATCACTTTACCTTGGACATCAACTCTACTTTCATCACTCGTGGGGCCTCTTCCCTCTTCCTCCTCCTCCTCCTTTATATCATTCTATCCTTACTTGATAATGCTGGTTGTCCAGTGAAACGCATCCTGTATCATCATGTACATTAATGTAACCCGGTACCACCATGAATTTTGCTCATCTCATTCATCTACTTCCTGCCACCCAGCGAAAACTCATCAGAGACCTGGAAACTTTGAATAATAAAATTTCCAACGCAGAAATTGCCATTTCTTTCAACCTCTTATGTATTAAAGAAAATTTATTACCTGGCCTTACTAACATATATATATATATATATATATATATATATATATATATATATATATCGGGTATATATATATATATATATATATATATATATATATATATATATACTGTATATATATATATATATATATATTTATATATATATAACAAAATATAATTTGTTATTGTTATTATTATTATTGTTGTATATATATATTTATTTATTTTTTTTTGGGGGGGGGTTAGTAGAGAAATGTCCCGGCCGAATGCCGATTTCTCTTGTGCAGGCTCGAAATCGCTCACCCAATAAATAAAAAACACCTGAATCCAGTGGAAAATGTGTAAAATCACCAAATGAATTGAAGGAAACAGGTGTGGTCTAAAGAAAGACCACCCTGGACTTGGACAGGGGTAATGTAAGATGATCAAAACAGCGACACTCTTAAGGGAGTTACGGTTTATTTATATATTATTATCTTTAGTTTTTCTCGGTTTATATTGTGGCCATTCTGGTTATATCCGCTTTGGCTTGTGGCTGTATTGACCTCATTAATAACAACATACTGATATCGGCGGAACTTGTCTACCTGGTAATTATTATGGTAATATATATTTACATATGCATAGCTAGTGGACCTGATAAGAGTCGATGGTGAAAGTTATGCTGATGATGACCTCTGGTGCGTATGAGATGTTGGTGTTGAAGGAAAGCAAGCAACAACAAATAACTGATGCTCAATGGGGCTATTTAAGGAGAGATGGGCCGTTTTTTTTTTTTTGGTCTATTAATTAATGTATTCCTTTATTTTGTAGTTTCCTCGCTAGGCCTCCATTAAGCTTAGAAAAACACTCCTTAGACCCCCCTTCAAGATAAATTTGTAAATTTTTCGGTAGAAAAATTTCCCGGCCGAAGGCCGGTTCCTCATAAAATTTCAGGCTTGCTATCGCTCGCCAGGAAAAAATCGACATCTAAATGGCACGAAAGGTCTTAAAATTGACAACGAAATGGGGCGAAAGGTTTTCAAATCGCCAAACTAATGAACCGAACGTCATATAATCTCAAATCGAATGGGGCTTAACACGAGGGAGAAAGGGGACCAGAAAAACGTCCCATCATCCCTTAAGGTATGGTTACGAGGTGTTGGTGTATGTGGCAATGAAGAAAAGCAAGCAACAACAAATAACTGATCCTTATTGTGGCTATTTATGGTATGGTTACGAGATGTTGGTGTATGGGGTAATGAAGGAAAGCAAGCAACAACACTTAACTGATCCTCAATAGGGCTGTTTATGGTATGGTTACGAGATGTTGGTGTATGGGGTAATGAAGGAAAGCAAGCAACAACACTTAACTGATCCTTAATGGGGATATTTAGGGTATGGTTACGAGGTGTTGGTGTATTGTATGTTGCAATGAAGGAAAACAAGCAACAACACATAACTTATCCTTATAGTGGCTATTTAGGGTATGGTTACGAGATGTTGGTGTACTGTATGTGGTAATGAAGGAAAGCAAGCAAAAACAGATAACTGATCCTCAATTGGGCTATATAAAGTATGAATAGGGTAAGGAAGAGTGTGGAGGTCTGCACTCTAAGAAAATGTGTGCTCAAAAGTAAAATAATTGATAAACATACAGGGTGTTTCAGTTGTTAGTGTGCTAATACGAACCCACAAACGATAGACACGTCCATTAGTATATGTATCATGTTTGCTGCGCTTGAACTCGCTATTTTAACAGTGTGGTTGTCACGAGCTGGCAATAGGTGACTTCAACCCGTTTCACATTAGGAACGCTGTTTTTGTTTTTATTTTGTTTTTAATTAGATGCTTTTATGCAGGTTGAATCTCTAATAATAAATGAAATGGACAATAGCGACCTCACTTAATCCTTTGACGAGAAGAGGCCCTTTACAAGCTGAATACAACCGCCCAATTATGTCAAGGGTACACTTGTAAATTATCAAGGATATAACAAGGGAAAGAAAACGGTAATTAAGATAATTGAATTTGACAGTAATAGTTTACCTTTTTATCTGTGTATAAGATGAGTTTATTACTATCAATACACTATACTGGCTTGGACACTTTAATTACCCTTCGCATGCCCATATTATATAGCAGAAAAGGAAAAATACGTATCATGTACTGAAGGGTTTACACAAGCAAGGTTAAGGGAGCCCACCTAGGTGTTTCCTCTCTCTCTCCGAGTTGTATCCATTCGGCCCCATTCAGCCTACTGTTTTCAGACGTTTATCCCCATCCAGGAGTCGATTTTTTTCCTGGCGAGCGGTAGCGAGCCAGCATATTATTTAAAATATTTCTGACAGCAGGCTAAATTTGTAAATTTTTCGATAGAAAAATGTCTCTGGCAATGCCGGATTTCTCCATATAATACCGGTACTTAACTACCGGTACTGTCGGGAAGATACCGACACCTGGATTAGGATAAACGTCTTAAAGCATGTAGGCTGAATGGAGCCGAATGGATACAAGCCAGAGAAAGAGAGATATTTAAAAAGAGAGAAAAAAGGCAGGTGACCCACCTTAATCTGTTTCCAAACCCCACACTCTAAATAAATCCAAGTACCGGTATGAATATGGTAATTGACCACTTGCGAGTTTTGGGCTATGAGGAAGTTGGAGCTTTAGGTACTGTATACTGTAGGTATTTAACAAAGATATTAACGTTAAACGAGTTTGTGACAGAATAATTACAACGGTATAGTTGGATGTATATATATATATATACAGTATATATACATATATATATATTTGTTTATATATATTTTATATTATATATATATATGTATATACTGTACAGTATATATACTGTATATATATATATATATATATATATATATATATATATATATATATCAAAGGTGGGCACTTCCGTAATCACTTCCGTAATACCACTAATTCCGCTGGAGCGGAAGTCCTATCTTTGTAAGCGGCTTATTTTAGGGATAAATTCGGCAAATATCCGCGGGTTAGAAAAGGTTAGATGCTTCCGCAATCGCTATAATCGCTAAAATTAATTTGTTAATTAATAGCCTGAAAAACTAACATTTGTTTTTAAAGCTTTGAATATTTGACAACACCGCACAGGGCGAGGGAAACAACCTTGTAGCTCATTTCATAGGAGGATGACTATAGATGGCTTTCAGTGGTACCTGACCTCTCAGCCCTCCCCCCCCCCCCCATTTATAGACAACAAGCTCCAACAGGCCGGGGCCTACCTTTTGTTTACATTGGGAGAGCGAGGCCTTGGAGGAATGCGTTATTTATTTGTTTAACGGTTTAACCCCTTCTGTACCGGAGACGTCTTCTACATTTTATTCTAGCTCTCCTTTATTTAGACGATTTTATTAAGTTGAAGAAGAGTCTGTAGCAATAAAGAGCTTCGAACTATCTTAGTTATTATCCCTTTTTACTACCACAGATCCTTCTTAAGCTGCTCAAAATCGTCTAGCTTAGCCTTATAAATTATTTTGTTTAATACCAAAATAGCTCCCAAAAGCCTCAACATGAATAAATACCCTTTCAATAAATTAATTACATAGTAACAATCTAAGACATCACCCAACCTCAACCATCATGGTGTCACTGGGGTCATTTCCCTCTGAATTTAGTATTTAGTTTTCTTCTCAATTATCTCCATACATTATTACTAGTCTACTACCCTAGTACTCCTGAATTCCATAATAAATAAATAAGCAATAATTGTATACAATATATAAGGAATATGAAGCCAAATTCATCATGATCACTGGAATAAAGTATTGAAGATTAGCAATAAAACAAATATATATATATATATTATACAGTATATATTTATTTATTTATGTATATAAATAAATCTCTAGATGGTTTCCCAAAGCAAATTTGTTTGAAGATACATTCTCACATAGTTATTAGGTTATTAGGCTATTAAATTTATCCCACTCATAATAATTCAAGGGTTAGCTAAAATATAAAGTAAAAGTCATGCCCTCAAGTCCATAATATATATAATTTGTACTACCGGTAATTTATCCCGGTACAAATAATACAAAAATAGATTAAATATAACGTTATAATGAGTGAGGCCTGACTGGAGGTGAAGTATGTGATAAAAAATAAGTAAAGAAACAAATGTACTACTCTACCAAATTATTTACCCTCGTGTTCGCAATGTTTTAATTAAAAATCCCAATCCGGATTGCGTTTACGTTTACCGTTAAGCGGGACCGTATTAATTAATTCATTAACGGTCTAGCGGTTGCGGAAAGCAACGATTACGAGATGCTATATTGTGATTACGAAAGTGGATAATTGTTAGCGATGGCCACCACTGATATATACCGGTATATATATATATATATATATATATATATATATATATATGCAGTGCATGTACAGTTTATGCATATAAATGCAATGCAATGCCGGCAATTCTGTTAAACATCGATGTAATAATCTCCAACTTCCTTATAGCCCGAAAATTGCAGGTGGTAATTTTTTTTGTTTGAGAGTGAGGGAGACAAAACGCAGAACTGCCTGTAACATTGCCTCCCCAAGAGTAGAAAGAGTGACAAGGCCAAAATCAAGGGACGGTCGAGCCAAAATGCCTGGACACACGGAGTTTGAAGCAAATTAAGTCATAGGATGAGGGGAAGATGGATTCATGGAGAGAGTTCCAGAGCTCAGCTTTTGAATAGAAGAAAGATTGGGAGTATCGTTTCACTCTTGAGTTGGAGAGTCGCACAGAGTAGGGGTGGGATTGTGTTGCAAGACGGGTACTACGTACCCTACATAGCGGAGGTGGTATACACTGAGAGAGCTCTGAGGAACATTGATTATTGTAGTAGCAATAGAATAGCGAGAGAGATGCAACGTTGCGGCGAAGAGAGAGAAATTGCAGAGTCGGTGAGTGGACGGGAGTTAATGATGCGAAAGGCTTTCCATTCTACTTTGTCTAGAAGTGCTGTGTGAGAGGATCCTCCCCACACATGAGAACAATACTCAATGCAAGGATGCACTGCGCCCCTGTACAGAGCAAGAAGCTGTGCAGGGGTAAAGAACCCCTTGAGGCAGTTGAGCACACCAGCTTCTGGGAGGCCGCCTTAGCAAGACTGGCAATATGGTCCTTCCAAGGGAGAGCAGAAGAAAAAGAGACACCGAGAATACTGAGAGAAGATGAAGGGTTGATTTTTGTATTGTTGAAGTATAAGGGATAGGCCTATAGGAGTTCATGACGGGTAGATAGATGGAAAAATTGGGTTATTGAAGCATTAAAGTATCCACATTCATATGTAATGTTAAAGGTACATATTTTGTTCAATGTACATGAAGGAGACAAACGGCACTGTAACAAGTGTCTCCTCCAAATTTCAAAGAGTGATAGACGCTATTTTAAACTTTGTCTTTTCTTCGGTGTATTGGAAAGAAGTGTGATGTGTTTATTTACTGTCGTGAAATTAATATGAGGAGGAGGTGTTTGTGAAAATTAACTAGATTACTCTCTGTGTAGGTGAGACACAAACAGAAACAATTAGGGAAGCCAGGCAAATGAAACAGGAGTTCCAGCAACTCCTTATCACATACCTATGAGGCCTCCCCTGGGTATTGCCCTGCTCGAATGGTGTCTACAATCTCCCCAATTGGTAGCAATAAACCCGTCTAGCATATACATGTAGAGAGTCAAATTACATATGTATACACAAAGTTTTTACATATATTCCCTTTTCATAGCCAGTCATATTCTTCTTCGAGATTGGATAAACTCGCTCTTTCGACAATAATGGGTATGAACGGGGTAAGTATAAGACCCAAAATGATATACCCCTATAGAGGTTTGTTGTAATAATAATCCCATTCATTGTTAAAACAAAATAATAATAATAATAAATAAACAAAAAATCACTATCAATATACCCAAAGATTATGTACCATTTTTTCATATCCCCCTTTATTTTAAGTGCATATGTTTAGCCACACTAACCCGGGACACCACATTTATGAGTGTATGCATGGTTCACAGATTGGTTCTACGTCAACTGGTGACAGGCTGAACACTGTCAACAATGTAGGTTTCAAAAAAGGTGATTAAAGTGTTTACAATAATTATTTACCTTTATCAATGTCTATGGGTAGAAAAAAATAATATAATATATGAAATTAATTTAAATACCTGTTTATACCTTAGTAACCTGCACACTCCCAGGGGGAGTTGGATATGCAATAGTCCTTAATTCTACCTAACCCTTGACCGGTCTTTTTGGATTATTTCTATTTCACCCTATTAGTTTTGTAATTTTAAGAAGTTTCGTGCCATAAATTTAGTAATTATTGAACTTTCCATCGCATTCAAGTGTCGATAACAACTGGGCGAGCAATAGCGATACCTGCAAACTATGGGACTTTTAGGAATTTTGTTTGTCGATAAATTGTATTTATTTGCGTGAAGAGGGTTCTGGAGATGTTTAAGCTAATGGGGCAAACTAAACATAGAATGCTCGAAAATCTGAAAATCCATCACAACCTTCCTTAACAATAATCATATAAAGCTCCATGATCATTCCCAAGGCGTCGAATTGGCTATAGTCTATTCACTGTAAAAAGGCGAGAAATCATGGCCTCTAACCTCTGTAACTCAAAAACCACAAGATTAATCGAGCTAATATTTCTACCATTTGGGACGAGTCAGTCAAGGAATAGTTGTGAATATTTACAGCCAATTTGCTCTAATCCTTGTTTAGTTACAGAGGATTGAGTTCAGGATTTCTCGCCTACCTACAGCGAATAGACTATAGTACAAAAAAGTGGCTTGGAACTCTAGGTTATCGTACTGGGTTCCGCGAATATTCAATGGGGTACACCCGTGTTTAGGAACAGTTGAACTTCTCTTTATAATTATAACAAGACAGTAAGCATTGATGAGTGATTCCTAGTCATTTTAATCATAAGGCTGAAGCACTTAACCGCATCTGCTAGAGACCCTTTATAAATTTAATAAAATCGTCTATTAATATCCAAAAACAGTACAGAGGGGGTTAATCAAAATGGTTCGCCAGTGTATTGTAATATATACCCATAAATCCCTGCCCAGGACAGTAACGGTGGATGTAAGAGAGTTTTTGGCTGGTCACATAGCCCATACCTAGCCATCAACCTAACGAATCGGACAAATAATATCGGACATGTGGTTTCTATGGGTGAAGAAGATGGCAATAGGTGGTGGTACTGTGGATGATGATGATAATGATGTTCATGATGCTGACGATAGCGACATATAATGGTGGTGCTGATAATGTTGCTGTGAATGTGTGGTAGCAACAGGTGATGATGGTGAGATTTGTTAGTGGTGGTAGTAATTGTAATGAGGATAACAAGTAGTGTTGGTGATGATGCTGCTGAAAATGGCAACAATTTGTGGTGATTGTAATGACGATGGTGATAATGATGACAATAGTGGTGATGTCACAAGGTAATGGTGATGATGATGATGACAACAGTGAGTTCAATGATGATAATGATTATAATAATGATGGTGATGATGATAATGCTGAGGATGACAACAGTTAGTGGTGAAGGTTATTGTAACAAAAATAGTGATGATGGTGGTGGTGGTTGTAGTGATGGTGGTGAGGATAGAAAGAGTAGGTGGTGATGGTGGAGATTGTACTGATAATCGATGTGCTCACCAAGACCACTTTTAAGAGACTGAGGAGCAACGCGGATTACAACGCACTCATTCTCTCTCTCTACCTATCTCTCTCTCTCTCTCTCTCTCTCTCTCTCTCTCTCTCTCTCTCTCTCTCTCTCTCTCTCTCTCTCTCTCTCTCTCTCTCTCTCTCTCTCTCTCTCTCTGGCACTCAGCTTAAGAATGTAAACAGAGAAACCGATCTGGGTGTAACAATATCGAGTAACCTAAAACCGAGTCAACAATGTTCAGAAGTTGTTAAGAAGGCAAACAAAATAATTGGCTTTATAGGCAGGTCATTTGAGCATAAATCCAAAGAAGTTATCCTAACCCTTTACAATTCCTTAGTCCGCCCTCTTCTGGAATACTGCGTTCAATCCTGGTGCCCTTATTACCAAAAAGATATAAACAAGCTAGAACGAGTTCAACGTAGAGTTACCAAAATGATACCTAGCCTAAAGAACAAACCATACAAAGAGCGTCTTAGAGAATTAAATCTATTTCCTTTAACCCAGCGCAGATTAAGAGGTGACTTAATTCAAGTCAAACTTTAGTCAAACTTGGTAGATACATACGATAATTTTATCAAGTCAGTATTCAATGCGCAAAATAAATATATCCCCAAAAGAAAATTTAGATCAACACAGAACCAACCCAAATGGATGAATAATAGACTATTAGATCTTCTAGGAAAAAAGAGAGGAATATATAGAAAAATTAAAAAAGGCGAAATTCACCTACTTGCTTACTATCAGAATCTATCACGACAGGTAAAAAAGGATATTAGTAAAGAAAAAAGAAATTATGAAATTAAGGTTGCCAATGATTCAAAAAATAATCCTAAAGCTTTTTACCAACTATATAAATCCAAGGTTAGAGATGTAATTGGTCCCCTTAAAACTTCGATAGGAAAATTGACAGAAAGTGATTTAGAAATGTGCAGTACATTAAATAGTCAATTTCTTTCCGTTTTCACTAATGAAAATTTGGCACAGTTTCCAGAAGTCCGTAAGGTATACAGCGATAGTATAGAAAATAGGTTAAGTACGGTTACTATAAGTAGAAATGATGTGGTTAAGGAAATTGACAGACTGAAACCTCATAAATCGCCTGGTCCTGATGAGGTATATGCTAGAGTATTAAAAGAATGCAGAGATGAGTTAAGTTATCCATTAACATTTCTATTTAACAAGTCATTAGAAACAGGTATAGTTCCAGAAGCTTGGAAGCTTGCAAATGTAGTTCCGATCTTCAAAAAGGTGATAAATCAATAGCATCCAATTACCGTCCCATTAGTCTCACTTCAATCATAGGAAAACTACTAGAGTCAATTATTGCTAGGAAAATGAGAACTTAGAAACATTTAACTTAATCAATTCTTCTCAGCATGGATTCACTCAGGGACGGTCTTGCCTTACTAATTTGCTTAGTTTTTTCTCAGAGGTATATGAAGCAGTAGATAATGACAAGTCTTATGATATTATATATTTAGATTTCAGTAAAGCTTTCGACAGAGTCCCTCATGAGAGATTGATGAGAAAGGTTGAGGCACATGGAATAGGTGGGGCGTTGTTAGGATGGATTAGGTCATGGCTAATTGGTAGGAAGCAGAGAGTCAGCATAAATGGTACCAAGTCAGAATGGGGAGCAGTCAAAAGTGGTGTCCCCCAGGGATCGGTATTAGGTCCCCTGTTGTTTCTTATATACATAAATGACCTAGATTTAGGTATAACTAGTAGGATAAGTAAATTCGCAGACGATACTAAAATGGGGAGATCAATTGATTCAGATAGCGATATAGAGTGCCTCCAAAGGGATCTAGATACCTTACATGAATGGTCAGTAAATTGGCAGATGAAGTTTAACATTGACAAATGCAAGGTATTAAAGATAGGGAAGATGCAAACAAATGTTAAATATAAACTAGCTAATTTAGAATTAGAAAATTCAGACTGCGAGAAAGATCTAGGTGTGTGTGTGTTAGCAATGATTTGAAGCCTAGAAAACAGTGTATAAGCGTTCGTAATAAGGCAAACAGGATTCTCGGGTTCATTTCTAGGAGTGTGAGTAACAGAACTGCTGATGTTATCTTAAAACTTTACTTGTCATTAGTGAGACCCCATATGGATTATGCTGTCCAATTTTGGTGTCCTTATTACAGAATGGACATAGATTCATTGGAGAGAGTACAGCGTAGAATGACAAAAATGATCCATAATATTAGAAATCTTTCGTATGAAGAAAGGTTGAAGAAATTAGGTTTACATTCGTTAGAGAGACGCAGAGTTAGAGGGGATATGATAGAGGTGTTCAAGTGGGTTAGTGGGATTAACAAAGGGGACATGGCAAATGTACTAAAGCTCAGTGATAGCGAAAGAACTCGTACCAATGGTTTCAAATTAGATAAATTTCGTTTCAGAAAAGATATAGGCAAGTATTGGTTTGGTAACAGAGTTGTAGACGCGTGGAATGGACTACCAAGTGCTATAGTGGGATCTAAAACTGTAGGGAGCTTTAAGATAAAATTGGATAAGCATATGGACGAGAAGGGTTGGGTGTGAAGGGGGATCAGCCGGGTTGGGCCAATCAGCGCTCTGCAGACCTCCATAATCCTGCGTTAATCTCTAACCGTTTTGGTAAGATGATCCTCAGGGTATTAGAGTGTGAATCCTATAATTGGGCTTTGTAATGAATTGGGGTTGTGTGGGACAGGGATCTGCCTTGCTTAGGCCAATCGGCTTTCTGCAGACTCCCATTTTCTTATGTTCTTATGTTCTTAAGTGTTCAAAATCATCAAAGGCATCGACAATATTAACTGTAGTAAGTACTTCACTATCGACCAATCTAATTACACGCGGGGAAACGGTTGCAAAATTATTGGTAAATCTTTTAACTCGCACGAATCTAATAATTTCTTCTTCAATCGAGTTGTCAACTTGTGGAATGGGCTTCCCCGAGACGTTATAGACTGCAGCACCGTTGATTCATTTAAACTCCGCTAGACAAATATCTCGCATCAAACCCGCGACTGACTGCGTTTGTAAATGAATAACTTTATTTTATCCCCCCCTCAGTTACTAACCCATCTGTCCCCTACTAACTTCCTAATCCTGCCACGGACATTAGTTCTAGGGCAGTAGTTCCCTTTCCAATGTTCCCTTACCCACTCTAAACCACTGTTTGGACACTTGATCCTCAGTGTTTTGGAGGACAAGCAGCCTAGAAGGGTCACTAGAACTGTTGTTGCTTGATTTCCTTTGTACTCCTTTGTACTCTCCACAATCTCTCCCTCCCATCGCATATCTAATCCCCCTCTCCCCTCCTATTCCCACCCCTCTCCTCTCCTCTCCTATATCCCTCTCCCTTTCTTTTCCCTCTCCCCTCTCCACTGCTCTCCCATTCCCCACTCTCCCCTCCTATTCCCTCTCCCCTCCCCTCTTATTCCCTCTCCACTTCTCTCCCACTCCCCCCTCTCCCCTCCTATTCCCTTTCCTCCTCTCCTCTTCCCTCTCTTCTGTTTCTTGTCAACGGTGGGTGGATCAGAGTCACACCATCGGAGTCAAATATATACTACATTACATTTATTGTCTGGTACTTTATTACCTCAAGTATAATAGTGTTGCTGATAAACTTTCATGACCATATGTACTGTATTGCAGGACTACATAACACAAGGCACTGAAAATAGGCCTTATAAGACAATGGTTGCAGATTCCAGGCAAATGGGTTTCTAACTCAATCTGGTTCGACATCTTGGGGGTTATTACGGTCCTTTTGTTTTATTTGTTATTTGAGGGAGACACAAGGCAAAACTGCCTGTGATGAGTGCCTCCCCGAGAGCTTAAAGAGTGACAGGGTCAATATAAATTAATGTTCAGCCAAAAGGTCTGGATACACGGAGTTTAAATCAATTTAATTCATAGGATGAGGGAAAAATTAATTCCGGGAGAGAGTTCCAGAGCTCAGCAGTTGAATAGAAGAATGATTGGGAGTATCGTTTCACTATTGAGTTGGAGAGTTGCACAGAGTAGGGGTGGTACTGTGTTATATGACGGATACTACATACCCTACATAGAGGAGGTGGTATACACTGAGAGAGCTCTAAGGAACACTGATTATTGTAGTAGCGATAAAATAGCGAGAGAGAAGCAACGTTGAGGCGAAGAGAGAGAGAGGTTGCAGAAAATCGGTGAGTGGACATGAGTTAATGATACGAAAGGCTTTATTTTCTACTTTGTCTAGAAGTGTTGTGTGAGAGGATCTTCCCCACACATGCGAACAATATTCAATGCAAGGACGCACTGTGCCCCTGTACAGAGCAAGAAGTTGTGCAGGGGTAAAGAACTTCTTGAGGCGGTTGAGCACACCCAACTTCTGGGAAGCCATTTTGGCAAGAGTGGTAATATAGTTCTTTTATTGTTATTGATGATTTGTTTTATTTTATTTATTTATTTACTTATTTATCTATGGTTTACCCCTAAACGAAGAAAACCGCCCCAGCAGACACCCTACAAATTAGTATAACGCCATCTACACCCCAAGCCAATTAGTAATGTAAAGTTGGCCACATATGTTCTGCTCCTCTCCGTGATCATATACATAGAAATATTTAGCGTATCATTCAATTACAAGTGTAGTTTCTTATGCATTTGTTAATTCATCCGATTAGTTAACTGATAATTAAAAAAAACACACTCGCAATTTATTTATACTATTTTTCTTCCATACATAAAGTCACGGCGAGGAATCAAACGTATGTGGGCAACTGTGCTGTATATTATTATCTTCCCTTCCTCTTTCCTCCCTTCCTTTATTCCTTCCTTCCACTATCCCTTCTTTTACAACGATTATCTTCTCTTTCTAATTGTAACCTCCATTTCCTTCCCTCTTCCACCCTTCTTTCTCCCATTTACACCTCTCTTCCTATGTGTACCCTCCTTGTTCTCCCATGCCTCTTCCTTCCTCTATTCCTTCCTTCTTTCCTCCATCCTTCCCTCTGTCTCCATATCCGCTCCCTCGCTCCCACTATTGTCCTCCCTTCCTTCTAATCCTTCCTTCCTTCTAATCCTTCCTTCCTTACAAATCCGTCCTTCCTCCATTATTCCTTCCGCCTCCTGTGCCTGTTCTTCTCTCTCCCTTTCCTGTCCTCCCTCCCTTCCTTCTTTTATCCCATATCTCCCCTCCCCACCCATTTCATATATGGTTAGAGAGGTAAATCACTATCAATATTCCCAATGAGTGTATAATTATAACTTTTGTATACCCTTGATTTTGTATAGTGTTCTCTTCTCTACTTCCCCCTTCATCCCTTCCTCCTCTTATCCCCTCTTCCCCTCCCCCATGTTTTACCTAACCATCTGTATTCTTCAGGGCCAGGGTAGTCAAGGATGCCATAGGTTACAGCGAGGTGACTAGAGGCAGAACAAACCATAGAATTAAGGGGAGATGAGCCATTTTTCTGGTCCCCATTCTTCCTCATGCTTATCCCCATTAGTTTTGAGATTTTGAGACGTGTGTCCCATTAGTTTGTTGATTTTAAGACTTTTCGCCCCATTTCGTTGTCAATATCGTGCCCTTTAGGTGTCGACTCTTTTTCAGGATGAGGTGTTGAAATGTACAGCCGATTTGCTTTAGCCATTTTTAAGTTACAGAGGTTAGGGGTCACAGTTTTTGACCGACCTATACTGAACAGGGTATAGAGTCGCGTAAGTTAGAATACCCAGTTATGAATTATTGTTGTCCTTCATTTTTGGGACTAGAATTACGATGTCTGTGTCCTATAATATGACGATCAGAGGGAGATTGTGACGTCCTTAATGTGTTTGAATCTTCTTGGCCCCGATATTCAAGGATGCCATACGTTACGGCATGATGAGCATTAAAAACAACTGAATGAATAGCTAATGCCTTGCTTATGAGGTTATACAACTACGTCCATACTCAGAGAAACTAGACGCTCAGAAGTTATATAATATACGGTAATGAAGTGTTTTTCAGTAGTGGTATTGTAGCTAGAATTACAACATCGGAAGGTGTGGTGGAGTGACTGTTCTACTGACCTGGTATGCTGAGTAAAGATGGAAGTTTGGGGGATGAAGTGCAAGACAGTGTGTAATAGGAGAGGAGGGTTGTAGGAATGCTGAAAGCAGTGACTAGAAATAAGGATGGGTGAGCATGGGTGTAAAAAAGTTATTGCATGAGAGTTTGGTCGACCCTGACACTGACGTAAACGAATGAAGTATGGACGTTGTTGGGGAGACAAAGTAAGAATGAGAGGGGTCAAAAGAGTTACTCGAGAAGTGTGTGTGACAGACAAATGAGGAAATATGAGAGTGATGTGGTGAGAATATAGATGTGCTGGAGCATATGAAGAGAAAAACTTTGAGGTGGTTTAGTCATAATGATCATATAGAGAGTGAGAGATTGACTAAAAAAAATTATGAGAGGGAGGTGAAAAGCCAGAGAGGGTGATTCAGACCAAGAATGAGATGGAAGGATGTAGATGAGAGGTATAATACTGGTGTCAGGTGGGAGGAGGGGTGTCGGCTAATGAATGACAAAGAAGCAAGGAAGGTACTCATTTGTGTCCACCCCCAAGGGGACTGAGGCGTCTGGAAATAGGTAGATATATATACAGATATATTGACCTGCCTGACCTTTGCTGAGTGAGGACCTGTCCCTAGTGACTCCCAGTGAATATCTTTGCCCATAGTGTGTATTAACGTGTATTAACATAGTGTGTATTAACGTGTGTATAGTATTAACGCTTTCTTAAAATGGCTGGTGTTGACGAGATTGCTACCTCCTCTCATATTCTCCAGCTTTGTCTTGCTTTGCAAGAAAGGATGGAAAATGTGGAGAGAGAGGTGCAGTCTCTCAAAGACGAGAATTTGGCCTTAAAGCTGACCTTGGCTGACAAGAAAAGTGAGGATAGTGCAACTACTGTTAGGGATCGTGATGCTCCCTGGACAGTTGTTCCAACAAGTGCAACAACCTGCAAATTTCTACGGCGGCCAGTTGCCCTCAGCAACAAGTTCATCACCTTGGATGACGAATGTGATGGTGAGGCTGCGAGTGCTTCCTTCGGCGAGGAAACCAGGAGAAAGGTAAGTGAGTTGCCTCCAACAGGGAATGGTGTGACTGCTGCCCCCCCAGGAGTACCTTCAACTGCTGCCCCAGGAGTTCCTGCCGCTGCCGCAGCTGCTACCAAGTCATCGATAAGGAGAGGCAAGTCCTTCTCAATTGTTGGGGACTCCATGGTCAGACACTTAGCTAGGTCCACCTGTACTGATATTAGGAAGCTTGTCTGTCTGCCTGGTGCCGGGGTTGGGAAGGTGTTAGAGGACATTGATTACATCATGAAAGATATTGGAGATAGCCCCATTATCTGTCTCAGTACAGGGAGCAATGATGTTGGTAAAGGTAGGACGGAAGTACTGCTTCGGCAGTACAGGGAGGTGTTAGATAAAGTTAGGAGGAAGGGAGGCATACCTGTAGTACACAGTATCTTGCCACGGAGAGGGGTCAGCAAGGAATGGTCATCTAGGGCAATTGGTATCAATTGTCGGCTGGAAAAATACTGTAATGCAAATGCAATACCATTCCTTGATAACTGGACCCGTTTCTATGGTAAAAATCAGTTGTACGCACAGGACGGGGTTCATCTTTCTCGGCTAGGGGTGGCAAATTTAGCTAGGTCAATAGATAGGATTGTCGCGGGGTTTCGCTGAAAATAAAGCCTGAGAATATGAGTAAGAATAATTGTCTAGATAGGGTAAATTGTCGTACTGGTACATCAGATAGGAATAGAAAATATCAGTCACAGGATTTTAATTGTACTGCTAGTAGAAATATTAAAGGTGTAACAGAAGATGGAAATTCAGTTAGAAATAAAGGTAAATCCGATACCAGTAAAATAAATTCATTGCGATTATATTATACAAACTGTAGGAGTTTATGTAACAAAATGGATGAACTTAGAGCACTTGTTAGCAACGAAAATATAGACATTATAGCACTGACTGAAACATGGATTAATACAGAATCAAGACATTTTTTAGCAGAATTCCATATACCAGGATATAGTTTGTTTAAACGCGACCGAACAAGTAGGAGGGGCGGCGGAATAGCAGTGTTTGTCAGGAGTTCTTTAAAAAGCTGTATTAAATCAGGTATTAGACTAAATACTGATAACGAAAGTGTTTGGGTTGAGGTTAGCGAAGGTAGTGAGACCATAATTATTGGAGTTATTTATAGACCACCAAATATGAGTAGAAACGAAGGTACAGCTTTATGGCAGGAAGTGAAAATAGCATCAAGGTTTAGCAATGTGTGTATTATAGGGGATTTTAATTTTCCGAATATTGATTGGCAGCATCAAATCGGCGACTCAGATTCAAAAGAGTTTATTGAGGCGGTACAGGATAGTTTTTTATTTCAATTCATAGACTCGCCTACTAGAGGTAATAATATCCTCGATTTAGTTCTCAGTAATAATGAACAAATGATAAATAATGTAGAGATAGGAGACCAACTAGGAAATAGTGATCATAAAGCAATTTATTTTAACATACAATGGACAGGAAAGGCTAAAGAGAATACGACACTTATCCCGGATTTCAGAAAAGCCAATTATGGTGGATTAAGACGAGCCTTAAGAGTCGATCCTATGGTTAAACTATTAAGTGGACCCAGGTGCGCTAATGAACATACTCTCTCTCAGATACCTGTCTTAACTCAGGATAATTTGACAGCTACATATAATAATTTTATTTCTTCACTCCACAATGCGCAAAATAAATATATCCCCAAAAGAAAATTTAGATCAACACAGAACCAACCCAAATGGATGAATAATAGACTATTAGACCTTCTAGGAAAAAAGAGAGGAATATATCGAAAAATAAAGAAAGGCGAAATTCACCTACTTGCTTACTATCAGAATCTATCAAGAGAGGTTAAAAAATGTATAAGGACAGACAAAAGAAATTATGAAATCAGGATAGCCAATGACTCAAAAAATAACCCTAAGGCTTTTTACCAGCTATATAAATCTAAAGTTAGAGATAAAATAGGCCCCCTTAAAACTTCGATAGGAGAAATGACAGAAAATGATTTAGAAATGTGCAGTACATTAAATAGTCAGTTTCTATCCGTTTTCACTAATGAAAATTTGGCACAGATTCCAGAAGTCCGTAAGGTATATAGCGATAGTATAGAAAATAGGTTAAGTACGGTTACTATAAGTAGAAATGATGTGCTTAAGGAAATTGACAGACTGAAACCTCAGAAATCGCCTGGTCCCGATGAGGTATATGCCAGAGTATTAAAAGAATGCAGAGATGAGTTAAATTACCCATTAACATTTCTTTTTAACAATTCATTAGAAACAGGTATAGTTCCAGAAGCTTGGAAGCTTGCAAATGTAGTTCCGATTTTCAAAAAAGGTGATAAATCAATAGCATCAAATTACCGTCCCATTAGTCTCACTTCAATCATAGGAAAGCTACTAGAGTCAATTATTGCTAGGAAAATGAGAAACCACTTAGAAACATTTAACTTAATCAATTCTTCTCAGCATGGATTCACTCAGGGACGTTCTTGCCTTACTAATTTGCTTAGTTTTTTCTCAGAGGTATATGAAGCAGTAGATAATGACAAGGCATACGATATATATTTAGATTTCAGTAAAGCTTTCGACAGAGTCCCTCATGAGAGATTGATGAGAAAGGTTGAGGCACATGGAATAGGTGGGGCGTTGTTGGGATGGATTAGGTCATGGCTAATTGGTAGGAAACAGAGAGTCAGCATAAATGGTACCAAGTCAGAGTGGGGAGCAGTCAAAAGTGGTGTCCCCCAGGGATCGGTATTAGGTCCCCTGTTGTTTCTTATATACATAAATGACCTAGATTTAGGTATAACTAGTAGGATAAGTAAATTCGCAGACGATACTAAAATGGGGAGATCAATTGATTCAGATAGCGATATAGAGTGCCTCCAAAGGGATCTAGATACCTTACATGAATGGTCAGTAAATTGGCAGATGAAGTTTAACATTGACAAATGCAAGGTATTAAAGATAGGGAAGATGCAAACAAATGTTAAATATAAACTAGCTAATTTAGAATTAGAAAATTCAGACTGCGAGAAAGATCTAGGTGTGTTTGTTAGCAATGATTTGAAGCCTAGAAAACAGTGTATAGGCGTTCGTAATAAGGCAAACAGGATTCTCGGGTTCATCTCTAGGAGTGTGAGTAACAGAACTGCTGATGTTATCTTAAAACTTTACTTGTCATTAGTGAGACCCCATATGGATTATGCTGTCCAATTTTGGTGTCCTTATTACAGAATGGACATAGATTCATTGGAGAGAGTACAGCGTAGAATGACAAAAATGATCCATAATATTAGAAATCTTCCGTATGAAGAAAGGTTGAAGAATTTAGGCTTACATTCGTTAGAGAGACGCAGAGTTAGAGGGGATATGATAGAGGTGTTCAAGTGGGTTAGTGGGATTAACAAAGGGGACATGACAAATGTACTAAAGCTCAGTGATAGCGAAAGAACTCGTACCAATGGTTTCAAATTAGATAAATTTCGTTTCAGAAAAGATATAGGCAAATATTGGTTTGGTAACAGAGTTGTAGATGGGTGGAATGGACTACCAAGTGCTATAGTGGGATCTAAAACTGTAGGGAGCTTTAAGATAAAATTGGATAAGCATATGGACGAGAAGGGTTGGGTGTGAAGGGGGATCAGCCGGGTTGGGCCAATCAGCGCTCTGCAGACCCCCATAATCCTGCGTTAATCTCTAACCGTTTTGGTAAGATGATCCTCAGGGTATTAGAGTGTTGAGCCTATAATTGGGCTTTGTAATTGATTTGGGGTTGTGTGGGACAGGGATCTGCCTTGCTTAGGCCAATCGGCTTTCTGCAGACTCCCATTTTTCTTATGTATGCCTTTAATATGTTCATTCAAGCACTTCCGAGGAATATGAAAAACAGCTGCAATTTATGTCATAGACTAGAGTGTACAGTAGGCAGGAGTTGTGAACTTCGGGGTGATAGGGTCCAAATCTCCAGTTTTGGGTCGATTTAGGCGCAAACGTTACCACAGATGAGGTAGGCTAAGGTTGAGGTGAGTGAAAATAAATGGAGCTGCCTGGTGTAGGCCAGTAGGGTTGTTTCAGATTTCCGTCTTATGTCCTTATGTCTCGTACAGCCATGCTCTAAAGTCATGTCTAAGTTTAACCTGTACAATGTAAACTAAACTAGCCTACATAGGAATAAAAACAGCCCTATTTTAACTTTATATAACAGAGTATAGCCATTTTATTACGACTGTATGTTCCTCTCTTGGTGTAAGGATATAATACTCCTCTCTCTCTCTCTCTCTATATATATATATATATATATGTACAGTATATATAGTGTATATATACGTTAATGGGGCCATACGGTGTGACGGAATGTAGATGCACTCAACCCTTCGAGTCCACCTCCGTGGGATCCTCCTGGGCAAGGCTCCAGGAATTTGCCCTGCCCAAATCAAGTAAGCCTTATCCTATTGCATATTTGCCGACTTGCCTCAGCCATAAGTTCCGTGCTCTTTCCCTACTCAAGGATGTCCTCTCTAGAAACCACCTGGTGAGCAGAACCTGGTTCAGGGTGGCGAACCACATGCCCATATTGCTGGCGTTTACGGACCATGCAGCTATTATATCTTGTATCAGTTTCACGGACTAGTTGATAGTTTGAGACGTAATCATGCTAGCGAAAACCCATGATCCGGCGGAGATATTTAGTAACAATGAAGTTTATGCGTCTCTTCAACTCATTGTTAATTGTCCATGCCTCACATCCATATAATAACACAAGTTAAAACTATAATTAAAAAAGGGGTCCAGAAAATAATACCCTTACGTAAAATTCTCCCCATAAGACTCGTTATAAGCAAGGATCTGGATTAGCTATAAGAACAATATTCCTGATAGGCAAGATTCCAGATTGTCTATAATATGGAGTGAAGCCGGCAGCCCACGAGATCTTCTCCCCTTAGCATTTATCCCCAACACTAATCTGGCAGCTTACAAGATCAACTTCTTAAAAAATGTATGGTACCTAAGTTACAGCAATCTCCCATCAATCTAATGTCGATGCCATAACAGAAGATCCCAGAAATGTTGCCAGAGAAATTATAAAAGTTTAAAAATCGACAATAACCAACCTTGTATGATAGCCCTTTAAGATGCAGTGGGTCGAGATCATATTGGGAAGGATTCTCTATGATCAAATAATGGAGCCACTTATTCCATTGCAGATTTCTGTATGCTTATACTGTTTTCGTTTGTGAATTCGTGTTTTAGGGTCTTGTTATGTCACTGTCTTGTTGTAGCACTTTTAAGGTTGGTATGATTGCAGATAATACAGGTACTACAGGGATACTTTGTTGAATCTTGCTGAGGCACGGTTAGCATTATGCCAGCCTCAGCTACAGTGTTGACATGATGGGGCAGTGTTATGGCAGGACTTAGTTGTATTATACTTCAACTACTGAAAGGCAACCCCGTCTGAGCCGCTACAATGAACGTACTGGAAAACAACGGTATATCATTGTATGTATTGGTTTATACTATTTTATGTTATGTATGCCATCGTATTTCGTATGATGAAAACTGTAAGCCCCAGGATGGGAGCCGGAGAGAATACTGTATAGTGCAAATGTTCTAATGTTCATGCCCGTTCCTTCTAATGAATAAGCTATTTCGCACTTATATTTGATTATGCTGTGTGTGTGTGTGTGTGTGTGTGAGAGAGAAAGAGGGAGATAGAGAGGGAGAGAGAGAAAAAGAGAGAGAGAGAGAGGGAGTGAGATGATGGATAGATGGATGGATGGATAGAGAGCACAGCGCGGCGTATATCCACCATCTCTGAACTACCACTACTTCTACTCCTATGCCTAAAACTCTATAATTATACTGTACCAACATTACCTCCTACCGGTAGTCGTGTGAATTACGGCTCAGCATGGATCAATACTTCTCATGATCTGTGGCTGACATCAGGGTAGTATTGATATATTGTGGTATAGCGTGGATCAATATGTGTTTTTGGATATGTGGCTGATCTCTGGTTTAATTCCTATAGATATCAATAGGCCTACTTCTCTATACATGTGGCTGAGCTGAGAGTTGTATTGCTATCTTACTGTACAATATATGCATAGATCAATATATGTTTTTGGATATTATGTGGCTGGTCTCTGGTGAATATTGTTATTTTACCGTATAGTTGTGGATCAATTTATCTTATGGTATAGGCGTGGATCAATATATGTTTTGGATATGTTACTGATCACTAGTGTTTAGTTCCATCTTGTGGTATAAGCGTGGATAAATATATGTTTTTGGATAAGTGGCTGATCTCTGGTGTATATTTCTATCTTATGGTATAGGAATGGATCAATATATATGTTTTTGGATAAGTGGCTGATCTCTGGTGTTTATTTCTATCTTATGGTATAGGAATGGATCAATATATGTGTTTTGGATATGTGACTGATCTCTGGTGTTTATTGCTATCTTATGGTATAGGAATGGATCAATATATGTGTTTTGGATATGTGACTGATCTCTGGTGTTTATTTCTATCTTATGGTATAAGAATGGATCAATATATGGTTTGGATATTATGTGGCTGATATCCGGTGTTCAATTCCATCTTGTGGTATAAGCGTGGATTAATATAATTATAATAACGAGTAATGAGTTTAGATTGTACTTGATCATATACTGTATAAAATATCACACCGCAGTTCGATAATCTTGACTTTGATGTCGACCAAGGAAAATTATGGTTTATCTCTTTTACTATGGGATCTCTACTTATCACATAATCTATAACTTCAGCACAATCTTGGATAAACTTACACATTCTTATCGGAAATCGGAAATATGTCTCAATTATTCAAAACGAGACTCGACCCTTCCATCCCCAGTATCAAGACGTGTTCGACGGCTATTTATGTAATGCTCAGCCCCAGCGTCGATTTGCCTGGGTTCTGGGTGTCAATCAAAAATATATCAGCTAAGGCTCAATGGGTTAACTTCTGCTATGGTTGAAGTGCTTTGTGTTTTGATTGGTCTTTTCCCTACTTTTATATCTCCACCCCTACCCCACCCCAATCCCTTATTAAAATCCCTAAGTTAACAGTCATTGGCACTTCAGTATAGCTCACACTTAACGTTTAACTGGTAACATAATAATACTGATGACAGCGTAGTTTCTCATACTCGAGTAAAACATTGCATTATGTATAGTCATGCTGCATACCATTATTTCACAGCTATTCCAAGACTTTGGAGTTGTCAGTCCTTGCCATTACAGAGTATAATACAATGCATCATAAGGAGATATAGCAAAACGATAATTAAATCGGCATGAAAGTAATATAAAAACAATGGTTTAAAGTGTACAAGTCTATATTCCAATATTATATTGCATATATAAAATATCTGTGGCATAGGAACTTATCACCAAAATGTTCATTACAGTGATTAAACGCCGTACTTTAGCAACTTAATTTAAAAACACTTTAAGAAGACAACAAATACTTTCGAATATACAGTATATACACTATACATTATATATAATAAATAATATATATATATATATATATATATATATATATATATATATACCGGTATGCTGTATAATACACACACACATATGCCTGGCTAAATTGGTCTTTTCGACTCATACATGGTTTAGATGATCATTTTGACCTTGACAGAGGGGCTAATAATGAATAATTGTTTAATCCACTTGAGTCCCTCCTCCAAGTACTCCAACCCCTGTACACTTTACGTCACACTGTTAGACCACTGTAGAGGCTGTTACGTAACGTCTCAACCCATAGACAGTTTCAACCAGTAGTTCTCAGCCAATTATATATGGTAACGACATTCGCAATGTTGTTTTATGGTCCTTAGACGATTGTATTCAAATTTGTAAGAATTTGTAGGAGATAGAGAGTTAAAATATTATTTAATCCCTTTGATTAATGTAAATGCTTCCTCAGTTGCTTCAAAACGTCTAATAATGCCCATAATGTAATGTGAAATAGTGCCACAGATACGAAAGAAGTTTAGCTCTTTCAGCATTTCGTGAGACATTCTTGAATTTGATGTTGGCTGCAATTAAACGATTATATTATAAAGTTAAAAAAGGCTCTGTGGCAATGATAGAGATCCTTCCAAAATTGTATAACATGTTCTTATGATAGCCAGAATATAACGAAAACGACGCCATGTTACTGAAGGGGATTAATGGTATTTCGGATGTAATGGACTGATTTAGTTGAGAAGTTATATTTGTGTTAGTACTAGGCGATATTATGCAGTTGAGGAGGGTTCTCTCAGAAATCAAAGCAATATAATATGTCTCAATTTACTCCTTCACTCCCACATATTTGTTTCTAAAGATAATAAAATCGTCAAAAAACATTACCAGTATAAAGTGACATACTGACTTAATTGTAGTTATTATATTTATATTCATTATCATTATCATTAATTTTGATTAGAACATTTTATGATGGAGAGGTGAAGCCTGCATTTATGAGTATGTCTTGGTCATTAATCTTTAACCTCATTTGTCAAACATTGTAATAACAGAAAAACATACGATTTAATATGTTTTTGTTTGGATATCACTGCTGCAAATCCGATTTCACTATTATTTCACCATTAGCATATATTATTTAATACTAACAGGGTTTCTTGGTATTGGCCAGGTATTTAAAATACTCGAATCATCATGGTTTAACCAACCTGTTTGACTTATATATATATATATATATACCTACCAATGTGCCTCCTACCTATGTGGAGTTCGCCATTCTTGCTAGTGGCACCGAGGAGCGCATCGCCCTTCGTTGTAGTTTGAGAATTGGTGCAGCAGACTATTCGAAGGGGAAGAGCGCTCCCCTGCGAAGATGGACTCGTCTGGCACTTTTTGTACTTCGACTTCGAGAGCTCTTTTGAAGCTGTCTAACGAGACGCCTCTCATGTCTCTTACTCACCGTGGGAGTTTGTTGAAGAGACGTGCTCCTCTAAGTAATAACCAGCCCTCTTGCAGAGGGCCCATAGCACCCCGATTTTTCATCTTGGGGATATCGCATTCCCAGCCTCTCCTATCACTGAACTTCATTGCTATTGGGGTATGTAGATTTGGTACAAAACCCTCTGCGATTTTCCACGTATATATTATCATATATATTATATATATATATATATATATGTATGTATGAAGATAAAAAGGGAACATATGAGCCGCCGTTTGGAGATTACCCTGTCTGGTTCTATTCCGGTGCTCAAGGCTCAGACGTGCATTCATGTAGTTGTGCCCTATATAATACAGTTTTGACGTTTCCTCTGAATTTTTAATATATTGTTTGCTAGCATGTGTTCTTCACCTGGTTAACTTTGGAGATAGGTTCTTGCCTTGGAAATTGACCATGTGGTACAGTAATGGTTAATGAATCGTGTATGCTGTATTCAGTGGAACTCACACACACACACATACTGTATATATATATATATGCAATATATATATATATACAGTTTATATATATATATATATATATATATATATATATGAAAGAGTGATAGAGAGCCAGATATAAGATACGGAGCTTGAGGCAGTGTGATAGAATGAGGGAAGATAGATTCATATCTTAAGAGAGAGAGCGTAGGCTAATTATATATCGTTATACTCTCAACGTGTGGATATAAAGTGACAAACTAATCCATACATATTCACCCGACGAAGTGGAACTAGCAGACTCAAACAATCAGAAACAAACAATTAAATATAAACACATGGTTAAGGTTCAGGGAAATATGTAATAACACAATCTTTATATAATTAGATCATGAAATTAATTAGCCCTTTTGTGTATCTGCGTCTTCCTGGGATACTTAAAAGCCTTTGTGGGCAGCAGGGGAGTTTATAAACATTTAGTTTAGTTTGTTTAACCATTGCAGTTGTCTTTGAGCAAGCTTATTGGCAGATTGTTTGTATTTGTTATTATTTATTTTGTTTAAGCTAATTCTGAGATTAGGATAATTGTATAAATAAATACTAAGCGGTATGAGTGTGAGAATATACTGTATAATTGTACTGTTATCAACAAGGGCATGTTAAGAGCTTTTAGATTAGTTAATGCTCACATAACAATGTTCTTCGACTTACGAATCTTGTCAAAGAAAACTATATTTTAATCGTTAACTTAAAAGGACTGGATGAGGGCTGGTCCTATCCAGAGTGAGGTTTGGCATCCTCTACCCAACCTTAGCCATTTCTGTCTGTCTCTTTTACTGTCCTACTTTTCCTTCTGGGGGCAGGGGGCTAGGAATACTCCTACCCTTGTAAAATTCTCCTACTCAACGAGACAGAGTAAGGGGCGAGGGAACGCGAAAGTGGTCCCAAACCCTAAGAATTGGAACTTTAAATGTTTCTTTTTGGGCTCTGTCTTGAGTAGGCCACCCCCAGCGATGGGTTATGTGCCTAAGTGTATGCATACTGTACATACATACATATCACTACTAAGTAAAGTGATACACTCGAAAAAGGTGTGTGTGACTTTAATTATTCTTAATATGAATAGCCTATATGTATATGTGTGATTGTATAATTGTTTGGTTGAGTGTTGTTATGGGTATATTATCTTTTTTATATCAAGTATAAGTGTCTCTGTATTCTTTATACGGTTATTCTTTGGGCGAGGTTTGTGTCTGGCAACGGATTCAGTGTCGGAAGGCATTGAACACCTTATAAAACTTGAACACACGATCCAGATTTGGTCATGTTAGGTTAGTTAGGTTATTATGGATAGTGACAATAACCTATATGACTAAATTTAGGTAATATGCGTATATTTAATGAGCAGTTTAAAACCAACATATATTGAAATAGTGTCCAGGAGTGGATATCTCCCAAGATTAACCCTTTATAGTATACAAATTATGTGTCTGTACAAGCCTCTACACTCTGGGGAATAATGTAGCTTAAGAGGTGTGTATTTGTAAGCGTACATTATAGTGTAAGTGTGTGCTAACGCATGAGCATATAATTGTTCGAGTGTATTTTATAATTTATGTAAGAATAATGACCGTACCACAGTCCTTTTAAGTTATCGATTAAAATTTCGTTTTCTTTGACAAGATTCGTAAGTCGAAGAAAACTGTTATGTGAGCATTAACTAATCTAAAATTTCTTAACATGCACTTGTTGATAACGGTACAATTATACAGTATATTTTCTCATAGACACGCACACACTCATATATGCATTAAAAAACACACAGTATGTTAGGGTATGTGTTGATGAGTGAACAAAGAATTAATAGGTCTTGGTCTTGGTGAGCGAGAGTCAAGCTATTAAAGGTGTGGCCTTAGGATCGACTTTCTCTCGTGGGATTAACTTATAACTAGGAAGGAAAGGACAGATTGAGATAAGAAAAATAGTAGTTCCTCTTTCGCCCTCAAGGCATTCTGCCCATTACACTATACTATACCTACTGCAACCATGCTCTTTTCTCCACACCTCCTCTAGAAAGTCCTTGACACTTTGTGCCGTGATCTCATTTCATTTATTAAGGGTGCTCAAACCCAGTAGGTAGACTACTATATCCTGTCTAACCTCCATTCATGCCTTCCCACCACATCATTCCATTCATTTACTCCAATTTCACAGAGTCCAGCATTCTTCGTCGGTCACTTTCATATCTTCCACACTTTAAGAGGGGATGTTCAACTGTCTCATCCTCGCCACTTAAACACATAATTTGTACAAAGGGTTAATCTTGGGAGATATCCACTCCTGGACACTATTTCAATATCTGTTGGTTTTAAACTGCTCATTAAATTTACTCATATTACATACATTTAATTATATAGGTTATTTGTCACTATCCATAATAACCTAACAAACCTAACATGACCAAATCTAGATCGTTTGTTCAACTTTTATATGGTGCTCAATGCCTTCCGACACTGAATCCGCTGCCAGACACAAATCTCGCCCAAAGAATAATCGTATAAAGAACACAGAGACACTTTTACTGGATATAGAAACCAGATAATATACCCATAACAATACTCAACCAAACAACTATGCGGTCACACATAAACACATATATTCATATTAAGAATAATTAAAGTCACACACACCTTTTTCGAGTGTATCACTTTACTTAGTAGTGATATGTATGTATGTATGTACAGTATGTATATACTTAGGCACATACCCTATTTCTGGGGGTGGCCTACTCAAGACAGAGCCCGAAAAGAAACCATTAAAGTTCCAATTCTTAGGGTCTGGGACCAGTTTCGCATTTTCTCGCCCCTTACTCTGTCTCGTTGAGTAGGATAATTTTACAATGGTAGGAGTATTCCTAGCCCCCTACCCCCAGAAGGAAAAGTAGGACAGTAAAAGAGACAGACAGAAACGGCTAAGGTTGGCTAGAGGATGCCAAACCTCACTCTGGATAAGACTAGCCCTCTCCCAGTCCTTTTAAGTTAACGATTAAAATATAGTTTTCTTTGACAAGATTCGTAAGTCGAAGAATTTTTTTATGTGAGCATTAACTAATCTAAAAGCTCTTAACATGCACTTGTTGATAACAGTACAATTATACAGTATATTCTCACATAGACAGACACACACTCATATATACATGAAAAACACACAGTCTGTTAAGGTATGTGGGGATGAGTGAACAAGGAATAAATAAAACACTAATTTGTACAAAGGGTTAATCTTGGGAGATATCCACTCCTGGACACTATTTCAATATCGGTTGGTTTAAAACTGTTCATTCAATTTACGCATATCACCTAAATTTAGTTATATAGATTATTGTCACTATCCACAATAACATAACTAACCTAACGTGACCAAATCTTGATCTTTTGTTCAACTTTTATATGGTGCTCAATGCCTTCCGACGCTGAATCCGTTGCCAAACACAAACCTCGCCCAAAGAATAACCGTGTAATGAATACAGAGACACTTTTACTGGATATAGAAAGAAAGATAATATACCCATGACAACACTCAACCAAACAATTATACGGTCACACATAAACACATATATTCGTATTTAGAAACTCACGCACACCTCTTTCGAGTGTATCACTTTCCTTAGTAGTGATATGGCGAAAACAATCAAAACACTAATACTTAAGGGAGCCCACCTCGCTTTTTTTTTTCTCTCTCCCTCTCTTTGGCTTGTATCCATTCGGCCCCATTATGCCTACTGTTTTAAGACGTTTACCCACTCCAGGTGTCAATATTTTCCTGGCGAGCGGTAGCGAGCCAGCATATATATTTATATATATATATTTGTTTACAGCAAGCTAAATTTGTAAAAAAAATTATAGAAAAATTTCTCCGGCAAAGCCGGATATCTCTAAACAATGATAGCTCGCTATCGCTCGCCAGGAAGAAATCTACACCTGGATGGGGATAAACGTCTTAAAACAGTTGGCTGAATGGAGCCGAATGGATACAAGCCAGAGAAATAGAGAGAAAGAGAAAAAAAAACGGTGCCCCCCCTCAAACAGAATATCATAACAACCCCCAAGACGTCGCACCAGATAAGGCTAACTGCTTGAATCATAAAGACCACATATCTGGGATTTTAATAGTTAATACTCACGTTTATCATTAGGTGTTAATTATTACTGATCACACCTGTACAACCTACTGGGCCACTAAAGGGAGTAAAGTAAATAAAGCATTAGTTTATCATTGTAACTATACTCGATTATTTTCCTCTTCGCGAATATCTTTGTGAAATATCCTGCTGTTTTCTTGATAGTTACAGTGATATTTCTAAGCATCATATCCATGCGAAGTTTTCAGATATAGAAACATGTTGACCATACAAAATTAGCAATTGTTTAGCAATCAAGATGAGGACAAGACAATTGACCACTTGGGAGTTTCAATTTTAAGGAAGTTAGAACCGTAAACATCGATGTTTAGCCGATATACACAAGTCACATGAGTTTGTGATGGATAAAAGGTTACTGAATATCATTTACGTGTTTTTATGTGCACTACAACCGTATGTTAGTGGTAAATCTACTAAATGTCGATATCTGCAGCCCTAACTTCCTTATATGGGTTGGGTGTGAGGGGGATCTACCAGGTGTGGGCCAATCGGCGCTCAGCAGACCCCCGTAATCTTGTGTTAATCCCTAAACATTTTGGTGGGTGCAGTACTCAAGGTATAGTGAGTTGGGCCTATAATTGTGGTTGGGTGTGACAGGGATCTGCCTTGTATGGGCCGATCGGCTTTTTGCAGACTCCCATTTTCTTATGTTATGTTCTTATATCACGAAAGTCACGAGTGGTCAATTGCATGCTAACTAAGGAAAAATCAGATAATAGGCCTATGTATTTCTGGAGTGAAAACAATAATTTAGCTACAAATCGTGTTTCCATATTTACTGTAAGCCAGTGAATAATACAATGGAAATGTTTAATATCTATTACGCTGCAACTTTTTAAGTGATATGTATTCACATCTATCCGAAATAATCATGAGGTATTCAGCCAAATCGCTACAATCATTAACACTAGCTTACGTTATATTAGGCTTGGCTTTGGTAAGAATAGTTAGTTTTAGATATACTAAGTTAGCTTACGTTAGACCTGGTTGGACATTTTAGGTTTAGGTAGATTTAATTCAGTGAAATTAGTTTCGGAGACTGACTCTTCTGTTTGTGGCTGTTTCTGAGTGTGGCCGTTGTGACTAAAGGGGAGACGGTTCACTTTTTGGGCGATTTTTGCATGTATTCATTATTTTTCTAGTTTCCTCCCTAGACCTCCATCAAATTAAAAAAAAACATCCATTAGATACCCCTTCTAGATTAATTTGTAATTTTTTCGGTAGAAAAATGTTCCGGCCGAAGGCCGGTTATTCCAACATTACAGGCTCACTATCGTTCGCCAGGGGAAAAATCAACACCTATATAGCAGGAAAGGTCTAAATATTGACGAAGAAATTGGGCGAAAGGTCTTAAAATCGACTAACTAATGGGGCAAATATCTTAACACCAAAAAACTAATGGGGATAAACATGAGGGAGAAATGGTCCAGAAATCCGGCCCACCCCTCCTTCAAGCCAATTAGCCCTCTCGGTATATGGTGACGCTTGTTTACATTATGCTGGTTAATAGTATACAATTATATTCAGCATTGTAAATGCACTCTAGAAATCAAAGGGATTATAACATCTATGTCAATTAACCCTCTGACTCCGTTAACCCTTTGAGTACCAGCGACGTCTGTTATATTTTATTTTAGCTATATTTTTGACGAAATAATACAGCTTAGCAAGGATCTCTGGTAGTTAAAAGGGTTGGATGCGATCGTTTGCCGCCTTATTATTGCTAGAGGTCCATGCAAAGTTGACAAAAATCACCTAATAGTTATCAGAATATATTAAAATTACCGTCCTTGGTACTGTAAGGGTTAATTAATTCCCAAGCTGTGTAACTCTCCTAATGGTCAAAACAATAAGAGGAATAAGCAAATCATCGTATGGTATCGACTTAGGACAATGAACCCCAGAATTCCCACTAAATAGGAAAGAAATTAGTGGAGCCCCTTGGGAGAGGTTTATCTGGAGCTATCTATAGTAGGAAATTTTTTAACTTCCTCTCCCATTCTCGGGGGCTAGAGACCCTATAGTAGCAGAGATCGGTCAGCCTCTGCTATATTGGTGTCGCGGGTGTCATATACCTCTCCTGCTTTTTGTTATTTCTGTCCTTTTCTCTCTTTCTCTGGCTTGTATCCATTCGGCCCTATTCAGCCAACTATTTTAAGACGTGTATCCACATCTAGGTGTCGATTTCTTCCTGGCGAGCGATAGCGAGCCAGCATTATATGAAAAAATCCGGCTTCGCCGGAGAAATTTTTCTATCAAAAAATTTACAAATTTAGCCTGCTGTCAAACAAAAATTACAAATATGCTGGCTCGCTACCGCTCACCAGTAAAAAATTGACACCTGGATGGGGGTAAATGTCTTAAAATAGTAGGCTGAATGGGGCCAAATGGATACAAGCCAGAGAAAGATAGAAAAGGACAGAATAAAAACAGGTCACCCCCCTTAACACTCGTCCAAAACCATTGTAAACATAAGGCAATATACTGGTACTGAATATAACGTTGGTATTTTGATCTCAATTCTACATGCTCAGACAAGTATGTTTTTTTTTTAACTACTCCCTCTCGGGCATAGGCTGGGAGCCTGCACACTCTACCGCTGAACACGGTGAGGCCCGTGAGGTCTCGTTCCAATCTAGGGAGTGAGACATGAAAAGCACTTATTCACGGCTAGAACCCAACTCCATCTCTGAAGCTGCTTCTCCTCTGCGCTTCACCCTCTCACTCCCCCGACTTGGACCCTCACTCTCAGAACGCCACCTATTGAGCAATTAACTCACTAGGCATTGCCCCCCTGTAGCATATTTTGAATATGGAAATATTCATACAGTGCTATTTAATCAGGGAACAATGAGGGTATTTTTGTTTGGGGGGGGGGGGCATTTCGGTGTGCTGTGGTAATGCACTGAAACTAGGTACAGCACAAATTCCATCCCAATAATATCTTCCCATTTACATATTGGGATTCGAACCCGGGTCCATTGGATTACCAGTCCAGTGGCAAGACCACTCTGCCACACCTCCCCTATACCAAACTGTGCTTCAAAAACTGTGCTTCCGTGCTGACTCCCTGCCTAGGCAAACTCTTTCCTCTCTGCCTCTCCTCTAACGTCTTCCCTGCTTGCTGGAAGTTTACTCTCATTCAACCTGTCCCAAAGAAGGGTGACCGCTCTCAGCCCTCCAACTATCGTCCAATTGCTCTCATCTCTTGTATCTCTAAAGTTTTTGAAACTGTTCTTGCTTTCAAATTTCTTAAGCATTTCTCTTCTCATAATCTACTCTCAGATCGCCAGTATGGCTTCCTAAAGGGTCGCTCTACTGGTGATCTTCTTTCATATCTTACTAACTCTTGGTCATCCTCGTTTCGGAACTTCGGTGTGACCTTTTCTATTGCGCTAGACATATCGAATGCCTTCAATAGAGTCTGGCACAAATCTTTAATTTCTAAACTATCCTTCTTCGGTTTCTATCCCTCCATCTGTGCCTTTGTCTCTAATTTCCTTTCCGGCCGTTCCATAGCTGTGGTTATGGACGGCCATCTCTCACTTCCTCATCCTATCAAATCCGGTGTTCCTCAAGGCTCTGTCTTATCTCCCATTCTCTTTCTAATTTTCATAAATGATCTTCTCAACTGTACTTCCAGTCCCATCCATTCATACACAGACGACTCTACCTTACACTACTCAATTAGTTTTCCTAAACGCCCCAGCCAGCAATCCCTCAAAAACAAACGTAATGAAGCCATGCAACACTTATCTTTAGATCTAACTACTATTTCCAGTTGGGGCAGAGAAAACCTTGTTACCTTTAACACCTTAAGAGCGGCCGAGGCGGTATACAATATGTAGCCACCAGCGGGGTGTTTTTACCCAAAATAGGGCTGTTTACGTGATCATTTTCATGCCTAAATAAGACCCAGAGCGTAAAACAAGTATCTATCCCTGAAAGGGCATAAACAGAGCTTTCCAATGACACCACAACGATCCTTTTATGACAGCTAGTTATCTTGCAACAACCGCGCAACACGAGTGCAAAAAGCATGTAATTCGGTACTTTCCCCATACAATTCAGTATGTAGCGAGTGAGAGAGGGAGGGAGGAGGTGGGATTCGTGTCAGTAGGTTCGCCGCGGTGGTCTGGAGCAGTCATACGCTCGCTACTCTCCTGCCACCACTTGTCTCTCTCTCTCAGCAACATTACGTGCTGAAATTGCCACACGACCTATGTCGCGCGCCGCCAGATAGTCCAGATTTATTATACTCGACTTATGTTGCACGCCGCTAGTTAGGGGTTAATGTTTACAAAACCCAATTTCTTCATCTTACTACCAGTTCAGAGCTCCCAGAGGACTATCCCTTACGCTTCACCAATACAAAAATCAATCCATCATCTTCTCTCAATATTCTCGGTGTTTCTTTTTCTTCTGCTCTTACTTGGAAGGACCATATTACCAGGCTTGCTAAGGCATCCTCCCAGAAGCTGGGTGTGCTCAACCGCCTCAAGGGGTTCTTTACCCCTGCACAGCTTCTTGCTCTGTACAGTGGCACAGTGCGTCCTTGTATTGAGTATTGTTCACATGTGTGGGGAGGATCCTCTCACACCGCATGCCTAGACAAAGTATAAAGGAAAGCCTTTTGTATCATTAACTCACGCCCACTCACCAACTCTCTGCAATCTCTCTCTCTCTCTTTGCCGCAATGTTGCATATCTCTCGCTATTCTATCGCTATTATAATAATCAATGTTCATCAGAACTTTCCCAATGTATACCAATGTAAACCTGTCAACTGTAAATAACGTAACCTCCAGTATTACAAGGCAACAAAATAACCTTTTTGTCCCGAAAGTTTATACAGAAATAGGTACTAGATCTATCTCAGTAAAAGGCCCCAACATTTGGAATGAACTCTCACCTTATGTCAAAGAAGCTAACTCCTTACATACCTTTAAATTAAGACTACATAATATACTTTTTAACAGCAATTGAACAAGATACTACTCTTTCTATTGTTGCTGACATGATTAGTATTATTATTACTGCTATGTATTTTTATTATAACTATTATTATGATTATTAATGTTATTATTATTTTCTATTATTATTAATATTAATATTATTCCTACTGTCACTACTATTATTTCTCCCCGAACCCTTCTCCCCCCCCCCCCACCCCCATCCCCATCCCCATCTCTCACTCCTATAAGGTACAGCTGCCTCGGATTATCTTTAAATCCGGATGAGGCTATAATTCTCTTAAAGAAAGTCGATGAAGGGCTATAAATAGGACCCACATGGACCAATCTACTGTATATTAACTAATAATGTATTATCCAAACTTCATGCTAATGTTCTTATGTTAATAATCCTTTACTATGTATTGTATAATATATTGTCTTGTTTGTACATATTATGTAAGCTGAATAACAACTAGCTGTGGAAATAAATGTAATTATTATTATTATTATTATTATTATTATTATCTACGTAGGGTACGTAGTACTCGTCTTGCAACACAATCCCACCCCTACGCTGTGCAACTCTCCAACCCAAGAGTGAAACGTTATTCTCAGACTTTCTTCTACTCAACTGCTGAGCTCTGAAAATCTCTCCCAGAATCAGTCTTTCTCTCTTCCTATGACTTAAATTGCTTCAAACTCCGTGTGTCCAGGCATTTTGACTCGAACGTTCTTCGATTTTGGCCCTGTCTCTCTTTCAACTCTGGGGGAGGCATTTGATACAAGCAGTTTTGCCTTTTGTCTCCCTCACTAACATATAGAAAAAGAAAAAAATCACCCCGTTGTTTGTTAATTTTGGCATTAAAATGGCGTCCAAAGATAAAGTTGGTTGACCTTTCTTACTACTATGTAACAATTGTGGGTTCAAAGGTAATACAAATTATGCATATAGAAAGTGTTTTATGTTCTCTGATTGAACAAGTGAAAGATTATAATAATTATATTGTGGAAACATTTTATTAATTTGAACATGCCGTATTACAGTGTGTAGGATCATGACACTTTGCTTCATTGCTGCGGGAGCTAAAAGACCTTCACCCCATTCATGTGTTGATATTTTCTAGGCTTTCTGTTGATACATTTTTATACCGAACACAATATAATATTTTAGTCTTAGAGTGGACGTGGGTGACTTTTAAGCTTGTAAAGGGACTGGAAAGGTGTTTTGTACTGTAAGTGGTAAACTATAAATAACTTGTTCGAATTAAATAAACAAGAAAATATTCATAATAAGTAAATAAAAATGAAAATAGAAATATATTATCCAATATATATCCAAAACACATGCAAAATCCCCCCCCCCCCCCCCCAAAGCCCCGGAATAAGCTGGTCGTAATCAGAATATATTGATACGGTTTGTTGCTCTTACCGGCCACATAATCTTTCTCCGGAAGTACAGTTGCCCACACCAATCCGAACCCACTGACAGATTGTATGCATGGAAGTCAAAAATAGTCATAAAACGATAATTGATTATTTGTATTAACTTCTGCATACTATTTTTCCTTCTATAAATATTGTCACTGAGTGCACACAAAATGCATGTAGGAAGTAGATAAATACGGTCAATTGTATAAAACAAAGGGTATTCTTACAACTGATATAAATATGGTATACAAATAATTAGGTAAATCGCTCGTAATTTACCTTTCTACGTATGCAGTATATATATTGGCTGGGGTTATTAGTATCAATCAAGTACCCCTACAACGCATACCGAGGTAATCATCTCGGGCATGGAGGCATACATTCCATTTTCTTTCTCTCAGTCTATTGCAAAACAGTCTTGGTTAACTCACGTTTGTTCTACTTCTGCCCGCACCTTATATAACCTTTATAGTTTAGAGCATAAGAATAATCAAGATTGAAATCATCTATTGCTAGCCAGAATATAATGAGTGACACCATTGCATTGAAGGTGTTACGAGATGTTATGTAAAAGAGTTATTGACCTGATTAACCCTTTCAGGATACGATGACGCCTTTCTTCATATGATTTGTGCTGTTCTTAAACGATCGTATTGAGATTTGGAAAGACTTGTGAGAGTCCTAAGGTTAAATGAGATGCTTTGTATCCATTTTTGTATTACTAGAAATCCCTCTTAACCTTAAGCTCCATAAAATCGTCGAATGTAAGTAAACCAGAAACAATGCTTGAATGAAACCTCTAAAGAGTTATTGACGGTGACATGAAAGCGAAATGTTTGTGATAAAGCTCTCATATTACTGATAACAGTGACAAAAATAGTTATACGTGCCATCAAGCATGTCATCTGAGAACATTCAAGGGTATAAGAAAGATGCACTGTGAAATCAAGGGTATAATTAAGATGATCTGTATTATCAAGGGTATCAATAAAGGTACACTGTAAAATCAAGGGTATAATTACGGTGCTCTGTATTATTAAGGGTATCAACAAAGGTACACTGTAAAATCAAGGGTATAATTAAGGTACACTGCAAAATCAAGAGTACAACATAGGTACACTGTGGAATGAAGGTATAATAAAAGTACACTGTAAAATCAAGGGTACAATAAAGGTACACTGTAAAATCAAGAGTACAATAAAGGTACACAGTAAAAATCAATGGTACAATAAAGGTACGCAGTAAAATCAAGAGTACAATAAAAGTACACAGTAAAATCAAGAGTACATTAAAGGTACACAGTAAATTCAAGAGTACAATAAAGGTACACTGTAAATTCAAGGGTATGATAAAGGTACACTGTAAAATCAAGGGTCTTTTTCAACTTCTGACTTGCACCAACTCATATTCAACTTATGACTTCCACCACACTATCATTTTCAACTTAGGATTTCCACCAAACTATCTAAACTTATGACTCTGCTATTGTCCACTAATTTCTGTCCTATTTAGTGGGAAGTCTGAGATTCATAGTCCTAAGACAATACAATATGATGATTTGCTTATTCTATTCTATTTTTATTCAATTTATAACCTCCACCAGACTATCTTATTTAACTTATGGCTTCCACCAAACTAGCATAGTCATCATATGACTTCCACCAAGCTATCATATTCATTTTATGATTTCCAACAAATTATTTTAAGTAATTAACATATAACTCCACCAAACTATCTTAACTTATAACATTCACTAATTAAGTATTATATTTAACCTACGACTTCCACCGATCTATCTTATTCAACTTACGATTTCCACCGATCTATCTTATTCAACTTACGACTTCCACCGATCTATCTTATTCAACTTACGACTTCCACCGATCTATCTTATTCAACTTACGACTGACACCGATCTATCTTATTCAACTTACGACTGACACCGATATATCTTATTCACCTTATGACTTCCACCAACCTATTTTATTCAACTTATGCCTGCCACCAAGCAATTATATTTAACTTATGATTTCCACCAAATTATCTTAAATTACGACTTCCACCAAATGATTTTATTCAACTTTTTATTTCCACCAAAGTATCCTACTCAACTTTTGATTTCCACCAAACATTCTTATTCAACTAATGACTTTCATGTCATTGACTTTCACCAAATGTTGGAAGGTTACAACGTCATCAGTCGTAACATAAGATTTTGACTAAATACATTGTAATGTAGTAAGTTATGATGTTATAGATTCTGAGGTTTTCACTTACAACGTTATAAGTTACAACTTCACAATTTACGACATCGTAACATACCTTCGAAGTCGTCAGTTATGATGTAACTTACAACACCGTAACTTGAATAAGGTATATATATATATATATATATATATATATATATATATATATATATATATATATAACTGCCTGTATTGAGTGCCTCCCCAAGAGTGACAGGACCAAAATCAAGGGACGTTCGAGCCAAAATGCCTGGACACACAGAGTTTGAAGCAATTTAAGTCATAGGAAGAGGGAAGTACTGATTCTGGGAGAGAGTTAGAGAGCTCAGCAGTTGATTAGAAGAAAGACTGAGAATAACGATTTACTCTTGGGTTGGAGAGTTGCACTTAGTAGTGGTGGGATTGTGTTGCAAGACGGGTACTACGTACCCTACGCAGAGGAGGTGGTATACACTGCGAAAGCTCTGAGGAACACTGTTTATTGTAGTAGCGATAGAATAGCGAGATAGATGCAACATTGCAGCGAAGAGAGAGAGATTGCAGAGAGTTGGTGAGGGGACGGGAGTAAATTATATGAAATACTTTCCTTTCTACTTTGTCTGGGGAGTGCAGTGTGAGAGGATCCTCCCCACACATGAGAACCATACTCAATACAAGGATGCACTGTGCCCCTGTACAGAGCAAGAAACTGTGCAAGGGTAAAGAATCCCTTGAAGCGATTGAGCACACCCAGCTTCTGGGAGACTGCGTTAGCAAGACTGGTAATATGGCCCTTCCAAGTGAGAGCATAAGAAAAAAGAGACACCAAGATTATTGAGAGAAGATGAATGATTGATTTTTGTATTGTTGAAGTGTAAGGAATAGTCCTCTTGGAGTTCCGGACGGGTAGTAAGATGAAGAAACTGGGTTTTGGAAGCATTAAAGGCAACACGGTGTTCTCTGCCTCAATTAGAAATAGTGGTTAGATCTGAAGATAAATGTTGCGTGGCTTCATTACGTTTGTTTTTGAGGTATTGCTGGCTGGAGCGTTCAGGAAAACTAATTGAGTAGTGTAAGGTAGAGTGGTCTGCGTATGAATGGATGGGACTGGAGGTACAGTTGAGAAGATCATTTATGAACATTTGAAAGAGAATGGGAGATAGGACAGAACCCTAAGGAACACTGGAGTTGATAGGATGAGGAAGCGAGTGATGGCCGTCCATAACCGTAGCTATGGAACGGTCGGAAAGGGAATTAGAGACAAAGGCACAGATGGAGGGATACATACCGAAGGAGAGTAGTTTAGAAATTAAAGATTTGTGCCAGACTCTATGGAAGGCCTTTAATATTATGTCTAGCGCAATAGAAAAGGTCTCACCGAAGTCCCGAAAAGAGGATGACCAAGAGTTGTCCCTTTAGGAAGATATTCAGAGAGAGAGAGAGGGTGGGGATAAACTGTATTATGAATTCGTATGTATTTGAGTTAGAAGACAGGCTACTGACACCAGTGGCACCAATATAGCGAAGGTTGGCAAATCTTTGTTTCCCTAGGATCTCCAGCCCCTACATAACTATACCCCGGAACACCTCTTTATATAAGTTTTCCTAGGGTGAGCCCAGACGTTTATCCATTATGTAACCCAGTGATGTGTGGGTGTACGCTCTCTCTCTCTCTCTCTCTCTCTCTCTCTCTCTCTCTCTCTCTCTCTCTCTCTCTCTCTCATTAATACGAGTTTCGGGGAGAATGAAGGGGCTAGATGGGGTTATTTTTGTCTTATTCTTTGGAGGGAATATCGATCAGAATAGAAGAAAAAGGAAATATTCTTCTTCTCCAATTTTCCACAGAAGAGGGTGACTGTTGTTAAAGGCCGTGTCTCACACAGTACGGCCACCGCTCGACAGCGGACGACTTGCACTTTTTCGCCGATTGTAATCGAATCACTGGATCACTGCACGATCCTCGCAGGCACACGATTGCTGTACAACAAACCCTCGACAGTCACTCAACACACACACGTCATACACGCCGGCAACACGGCCGTTGTAGAATAAATCGCTGACCGGCGACGCTACTCACTCGGCTATCACACGTTCGTCATACATTTAAAGTACGTTAAAAGCACGATAATGCCGCTTTTGGTTGACAACCATACGTTTACAGCACAACAGACGACGCACATACGTTGAACTATAAATACGACCGTTGTAGGCCACACACGATATTGACACGGCAAAGGAACCGCCCTATGTATATATATACTGTATATATATATATATATATTTATAAATAACACCCCGTTCTTAACATTAATCATCAATTACAAACCCCAATATACTTGAATAAAACTATAATAATAATTCGCTGTAGTTAAGTAGTCGATAGGTGAATGTATACCTATATCATTACACGATCTGGTATACACTGACTTTGATGCAGTATATCATTAGTTTACAAGTGGATGTATTTTAGTAAACTTGTAGATGTTTATGTTAACTATAGGCTACACACACACACACACACGCACGCAGAGAGAGAGAGAGAGAGAGAGTGAGTGAGTGTGAGAGAACTACTCGCAGACATACAATACAGTATATAGACTAAAATAATACACACACACACACAATATATATAAACTAAATAATACACAACCAACCACGCAAACGCACACACACACACACACACGCACACACACACATACACACAATATATATAAACTAAATAATACACAACCAAACACGCATACGCACACACACACACACACACTATATATATAACACTAAATAATGCACAACCAAACACGCAAACGCACACACACACACACACAATATATATAAACTAAATAATACACAACCAACAACGCAAACGCACACACACACACACACACACAGTATATATAAACTAAATAATACACAACCAACTACGCAAACGCACACACACACACACACACGCACGCACACACACACATACAATAAATATAAACTAAATAATACACAACCAACCACGCAAACGCACACACGCATGTGCACAAACACACACAATATATATATAAACTAAATAATACACAACCAAACACGCAAACGTACACACACACACACACGCATAAAAACACATACACACACACACAATATATATAAACTAAATAATACACAACCAAACACGGAAACGCGCACACACACACAAACACACACACACACACACACAAACTACTCACACACATATAATATATAGACTAAAATCATACACAATCAACCATCGATCAGAGGATGACAATGAAGATATCCCAGGATTCACATACGCTCGTTCCACAACATATACACGGGCGTCACACGATCAAATTTAACGGTTTTTTAACCGTTTTTTCTGCCGATTATCGGCCAGAATTTAGTGCAGCCACTATTTTTTGGCCGATCACCGCCGACCATTTCCGCGCCACTCGACCACCCCTCGCCTACCACGATACGAGGCGATCTTTTTACACGATCACAGACGATGTCAGACAATCCCGGAAAAATTCAAATATTTTGAAAATATCGGCTGTGGTCGGCGGCTAACGTACTGTGTGAGACGCGGCCTTAACGAAACTGTTTGGAATCAATATTATCTTCATCTACCAGGGTAAGATTTTACTCCTTTCTATATTTGTTATTCCTTTTTTTCTTCCTCATTCTCCCTTTTTTATATTTCCTATTTTGTTCTTCCTTCCATCCCTATTTTCTCTCTCCGTCCTTCTATCCTCCCTCTTTCTCTCTTCTCTTCCATTGTGTCCTCCTTCTGTTCATAAGTCAATTTTTTCTCTCCTTCCTTCCTCTTGCTCTATCCTTTCCTCCTTCCTTCCTCCTGCCACTCCCTACCTTCCTCTATCCTTTCCTCCTCCCTTCCTTCATCCCTCTCTCCGTCCCTCCTTCCTTTCTTCCTCCCTCAGCCCGGGGCTACGGCCAGGTGCAAGGGAGTAATAAACAAAGTTTGGGATAGTCGGCCTAATCCCCCTGGCCTCCAGGGGACGGATTCTCAGGGGGGTGACACACCTGGTGAACAACATTTCATATTGGAGAGAGAGAGAGAGAGAGAGAGAGAGAGAGAGAGAGAGAGAGTGGGAGGGGTTGATACCTCATTAGGGACTATTTAATCCTAGGGGAGGGTATATTTGTTATTAGCAAAGGAATGGCAAATGTGTGTGTGTGTGTGTGTGTGTGTGAGAATGTGTGAGTGAATGTATGTGTGAGAGATAGTGAGAATGTGTGTGTGCAATTTTCTACCATTCCTGAGCTAATCACTGCACTAGACAATCTATTCCAAACATCTACAACTCTGTTTCCAAACTACTGCTTAACTATACTCTTCTAAAGCGGAACTTGTCCAATTTGATTAACCTAACCAAACTAAACTAACTAACCTAAGCTAACTTTTAAAGTAAGTACACCATTTTCTCCCCTTCCCTCTACTATTGTTTTGTATTTCATTCTTGGTATAAATGTAGTTTTCTTAATTATGTCCTTTCTTTTTATCTTATTATGTATTCAAAATCGCTTATAGATGTTTAAACATAAATTATATTATCATACTGATATATCTTCAGCATAAAGAGTAATGTGTATGGTTATTGAGATGAAGTGTATGCCAGCAACAGTAAAGATTCCTATCGGCCGCTAGAGGTGCTACCGTCGCGGCGAGCCCAGGCAATAAACAAAAATAACGCTGAGTGGTCCATCCTATTATTATTTACCATCCTTGATTGAAGGACAAGCATAAATGGAATCCTACCTATCCATTTTCGCCTCGAGACGCTTAACTTTTGGGTCAAGTAGTATGGGGTTACCGGGGTTAACCTCTCGGACCGCGCAGCCTTGGCAGGCTCAGGTATGGAACCACCATTCGTAAACATGAGAGGACCCTGGAGGACAAGGGGCGAATGTGCCACCATGAGCAAAATTGAGTTAGGACTGGTTCCCGATAGATGGAAGCACTGAAAATCACGTGGTGAAGAGCGTGTGAAGAGCGTTTTGCGATTCCCACCCATGCGGGCTCAATACCCTAGGTTCTAAATCCCTTGTTTCGACCTTGTGTAGCGGCGGAGGAGGTATGGATTGTAGGAGGTGGAGGGGCGAATGTTCCCGCGCGCTCAAGCCAATGAGCGGCCGGCTAGCATTCCCCGGGTTAAAGGCCCGCCTCCCGGCCAATGACACGCGCTTTTGCGCGCTTTTTTGGCTGAATTTCAAGCAGATTGAACAATAATTACTATAGGCTGAAAAGAACAAAACTCTATTGTGCGTTTTTTTTTTTTTTTTTTTTTTTTTCTATCAATTTGTCTCTTCCAGAGGATTCTAATGGTATATAATAACATGCTATTCTGTAATATTCTATGTATGCCACCTATTCCAGACTTTAAACATTCATAACTCGAAAGTAAGGTATTGGCGCATTCGCCCCTTGTCCTCCAGGGTCCTCAATTTTTTTGAGACAAGCAACCGAGGTTATTCCCGGTATCGTATTCCCACTTAAGACAAGTGACACCCTAGTGACCTCGCTGACTTTCGCCCTCTGAACATTCAAAATACCGCAGGGCTAATTCAGTCAGTACGGGGAGGTTTACACATAAATTCTTAATCAATAGACTAGCTCTACCAGGTAACAATGCCGATGACATTGGTCAACGCTATCAACCGGGATAAGAAATACAGCGCACACCGTTTCTTCAATAACTTTAGGTCTTAACGTACTGAGAGTGTTTGTATAAACAATAAGCATTTTTAGGTAGTGGCACTGGAGTATTACTGGTTTACTATTCGAACCCCGTCAATCCCCGTCTATTTATTAAGCAAAATGAAAACCAATTAAGGAAGGAAGCCCTTGCAAAGAGTCTGGCAGAAAAGGATACTAACTGTTTTTGGAAGGACATTAGATCCATGCAAAATTGTAACACACCATTACCTGTCAGTGTTGAGGGGGTTACGGGTGAAGAGAACTCATTTTAAGGAACTACTTAACAGTGTAAACCAAAGGTCTACTAATGGTGCAATTCAATATGTGAAAGATAGTAATTATGAAGACATTAAAGTGACTGAAAGTGATCTTGAGAATGCCATAAGAAAACTTAACCTAAACAAAGCTTGTGGGCTGGATGGTATATATGCAGAACATCTTAAATATGCAGATAAGTTGTTAATAGATAAACTTAGTTCTTGCATCACCAGTCTATTTATGCATGGTGTCCTGCCGGAGTCTATGATATCCGTAATACTTGTTCCTGTCATTAAAGATAAATCAGGTAAAATTACAGCTAAAGACAACTACCGCCCAGTAGCACTTGCTAGTGTGGTGAGTAAGGTAGTTGAAATGATATTGCTAGAAAGAATGTCTGCATATATTGTCACCAGCAGCAATCAGTTTGGCTTTAAGAAAAATCACGGCACAGACCAATGCATATAATTATGTGCTGAAAGAAGTTATTGCTACATACAACAAGCTAAATAGCTCAATTGTCTCTTGTTTTCTTGATGCAAGTAAGGCTTTTGATAGGGTGTGTCACAAAACCTTATTTGAAAAATTAGTTAACAGGGGAGTGCCTAGCTATATTGTTAGGATACTTATTTTCTGGTATGCTAATCAAAAAATGTGTGTAAGATGGGGCAACATCCTGTCAGGCTCTTTCGCCGTAACCAATGGTGTTAGGCAGGGGGGGATATTGTCTCCGTATCTTTTCAACGTCTACATGGATGATCTTAGTCTGGAGCTGAACAAGACTCGCACTGGGTGCTGCATTGGCAGCACCATTGTAAATCATCTCATGTATGCTGATGACCTAGCCTTAATCGCGCCCTCTGGAGCAGGACTGGATAAATTATTAAGAGTATGTGAAAAATTTGGAATCGAACATTCAGTCAAATGTAATCCAATAAAGAGCAATATCATAATATTTAAATCTAACCTTCTATTGAAATCAAAGCTACCTAAATTCCATTTGTATGAAGAAATTATAGAAGAAGTAAGTAAAGTAAAGTATCTAGGACACTATATTTCAAGTGATCGCTCAGATGATGAGGATATGGGTCGTCAGCGAAGGCAACTTTACATGCAGGGAAATTCAATATTAAGAAAATTTCATATGTGCGCATGGGATACAAAAATAACATTGTTCAACTCCTACTGTTCACCAATGTATACAGCACAACTATGGTGGAACTATAAGAAAATGACAGTGAATAGACTAAGTATCTCATATCACAATATCATGAAAATGTTTCTGGGGCTCTCAAAATATGAGAGTACAAGTACGCTATGTGCCTATATGAACTTACACTGTTACCAATCACTCATTAGAAAGCTAACATATAAATTCATTCAGCGCCTTAACACTTCTGAGAACAGTATCATTAAAATGCTACAAACTCCAACATAGGCTACACCTCTAGGATCCAGGCACACTGGAGGAAGTTGCTCTATATTTAACCTTAAGTAATGATTTCAGGTCTGCTACTCTACAGAATTAGCATACCGGTACTGAACCTCATAGTGCAGTACAGTACCGATATTCCTATACTGTACTGTAGCAACATACTGTACCGGATGCTAAATGATGTGAGGCATGGTACTGTACACAATTAGGACAGTGGTTTTGGTAACACAGTAGTTTGATGACCACTGTTTTTGGTTGAGGCAGTGCTGTAAACTACATGATAGCAAGCTGGGTATTATTTAATTTATTTTCATTTTATGTAGCCTATGTACAGTAGCTTATATATATTTATGTTACTGTAAGGTATATATGGACCCCAGTATGGTCCCCTCTGTACTGCGTGAGTCTGAAATAAAGTATTATTATTATTATTATATTATTATTTATCCATACCACAGGCAGAGATAATAGGGTTCATGAGGGCATGTTTCAAACTACACCCACCACCACGTCAGCTCATGCCTGCCTGGTCGCGGGACTAAGCTTATTTTTTGCTTCATGTGCGCAAGTATAATCATGCGCCAGAATTGGACTCATTAAATTAATAAAGGCTGTGTTCCTTATGGCTTTGTCAGGAATTGAGCTGACGGCGATGAGCAACGAAACTAATTGCCTCAGAATTGGGAAACTGAATGAACAAGTACATATCGTTCAATTTCCCACTTTCATAACAATTATAAACATTGTGATCAAGTATTTCAGTATTTACAATCCCGGCACTATAATACGGAATTACGCATCACTTTTGTGTCCTGGGCTAGCTTTCAGTTTATGAGGGTAGCACAACCTCAACAACCAGGCTTTTATGGGTCAACAGGACAGGTACTGTATGTACGTCGCAAGAAGTGAATTAAAATTCTTTACTTGTAGACTTCATTATGGAATTTAATCCCGATGTAGAGGGCGGAGCCCATGACATAAGATAGTGGGCCGTCTCTCAAATTGTGGCAAAATTATTATTTTATGATATAAGCTAACACTGAGTTGTGGCTACCGATCATACATTCTAGACGCAATACCTGTCGATGGCTTCTGATAAGCCAAAACTAGCCTGAGTGATGTTAAGGCGACGGGCCTGGTTGGTCCATGTGCTATTATTAATTAAGTTTAATCTTAAGGAGAAAAAGGATGGGGGGGGGGGTTTACCGGAAAGCCTAAAGACCCCTAGAGCCCCTCCGCCGGATAAAGCAAAAATATCACGAGCTGTGATACTTAATAATTCGAGCTGGTTCTACAGCTCTAAAATATTTTTCTATTTTTGAAAATGTTTATCATAGTTACAAATAATATTATATAGGATAAAGAAACCGTACAAATAAAATAAAATTTACAAATAGCTTTAAGGAAAAGAGATACAATCCAAGTATATATAATTATGTCCGTATCGGTTGAACAGGAATACAGGTATTTTCCTGGACAACAATGGTTATGAATCTCAATGTGAGATCTAAATTTTGTACCTAGTCAGTCAAGTTTAAGCAGATATTCTTCGAAGTAACGCACTGCTTTCCTTTCACTTTTTTACTTTTATTGTATGTAAGCAATAAAGACTTAAAACTGTTATATGATTCTTTGTCTCTACCTATAATATGTTGTTAGTGGTTTGATATTGTCACAAATGTCCCCCTACAGTCTTGAGATATCAGGCATATCGTCAATGATGGAGGGGCCACTAATAAATTATAGGTTTGAGTCCTGGAGGAAAGAATGAGAACCTAATATTTAGTAGTGGCCACGAAATCATTAACGATGTAGGGCCCTCCCTTCCATCCCTTTCCCATTCGTTTGATGTCTTGAGTTTAGTCTTAATATGTCATGGAAGAAGGAATGGCGTCTCTAAGAGCAACGTCAAGGATAGAATCCACGCAAGAAATCCACCGAGATGGAAAGCATTAATATAACAAGTATTAAGTTAAATTTTCCTTTTTATTTTTTACAAAGTTTTTTCGTAGTGAGTACCCCAATCATAAGACGATTCCATAAGAGAATTAGCGTTGCACTTATGACGTAGGACTCTTTCTCCCTGAGGCGGTAGTTTCAAACTGGCGGACCGCGGGCGCTTGAAAGTGGACTATTATACTAATAGGCATATCGTCAATGATTTCGGGGCCACTACTAAATATTAGGTTTTCATTCTTCCCTCCGGGACTCAAACCTATAATATATATATATAAACTTCTTTGTCTACTTATGTGTGTGTGGGTTTTGTTGACAGTGTCTGCATTCCACTGTATGTTGGTACATAATAATAATAATAATAATAATAATAATAATAATAAACGGTTTATTAACGAATGGCAGCCTCATGAGCTGAAAATCCACATTTTACAATTTAGTGGATGGACATGAGATATACAGATATGAAAATGGTAAGCTCAGTTTACAATGTGTGAGTATAATATACTTAAAATTAAAAAAACATACAATAATGATGCTAGTGTAAAATACAAATGATCATAAATTAACCATGCGAGTAAGTGATATACAGTACATATACACATTTATTTTACTTATATATATATACAGAACATGCATACAGTCTATACACATTCGTACACACATATATACACATACATACATATATACATACATAAGAATATAAGAACATGCAGTAAGTGCGCAAATGCCGGTATACATAAACGCTCACGTATGCAAACAAACATACATACAAAACCTCGGAAGAGATCAAGTGAGGAATTTGAAAAGGGCAAAGTGGAAACGACCTGTGGGTCCACACAGGTGGGGTCAGGTAAATCTATTAGAAGGGAGGTTACTCCTCGGTAGAGAGAAAAAAAAAAAAAAAAAAATGGATATAAAATAATTGGAGACAGCTTGGGGGAATTATAGTATATAGGACATTCTTTAGTATAGGTGTGTGTGTGGGTGTGAGTGAGTGAGAGAGAGAAGGCGAAATGTAGAAAAGCTGGGCATTATTGTTAAGGGTAGAAACCCATGGATGAAGACACACGAACATTTAATAATGATACTAATTATACATAAATGTATAATAAGAAGTTGCCCTAGTGAGCAAAATGTTCTCGCTCATATGTACGTATATTTACATACACATGTACACATGATAATACAAATACATATACATATACATAATACATATACATAAATGACCTAGATTTAGGTATAACTAGTAGGATAAGTAAATTCGCAAACGATACTAAAATGGGGAGATCAATTGATTCAGATAGCGATATAGAGTGCCTCCAAAGGGATCTAGATACCTTACATGAATGGTCAGTAAATTGCCAGATGAAGTTTAACATTGACAAATGCAAGGTATTAAAGATAGGGAAGATGCAAACAAATGTTAAATATAAACTAGCTAATTTAGAATTAGAAAATTCAGACTGCGAGAAAGATCTAGGTGTGTTTGTTAGCAATGATTTGAAGCCTAGAAAACAGTGTATAGGCGTTCGTAATAAGGCAAACAGGATTCTCGGGTTCATCTCTAGGAGTGTGAGTAACAGAACTGCTGATGTTATCTTAAAACTTTACTTGTCATTAGTGAGACCCCATATGGATTATGCTGTCCAATTTTGGTGTCCTTATTACAGAATGGACATAGATTCATTGGAGAGAGTACAGCGTAGAATGACAAAAATGATCCATAATATTAGAAATCTTCCGTATGAAGAAAGGTTGAAGAAATTAGGTTTACATTTGTTAGAGAGACGCAGAGTTAGAGGGGATATGATAGAGGTGTTCAAGTGGGTTAGTGGGATTAACAAAGGGGACATGACAAATGTACTAAAGCTCAGTGATAGCGAAAGAACTCGTACCAATGGTTTCAAATTAGATAAATTTCGTTTCAGAAAAGATATAGGCAAATATTGGTTTGGTAACAGAGTTGTAGATGGGTGGAATGGACTACCAAGTGCTATAGTGGGATCTAAAACTGTAGGGAGCTTTAAGATAAAATTGGATAAGCATATGGACGAGAAGGGTTGGGTGTGAAGGGGGATCAGCCGGGTTGGGCCAATCAGCGCTCTGCAGACCCCCATAATCCTGCGTTAATCTCTAACCGTTTTGGTAAGATGATCCTCAGGGTATTAGAGTGTTGAGCCTATAATTGGGCTTTGTAATTGATTTGGGGTTGTGTGGGACAGGGATCTGCCTTGCTTAGGCCAATCGGCTTTCTGCAGACTCCCATTTTCTTATGTTCTTAAGTACAGTACATATACATATTATGAACCTTATACTCTCAACCGGGCTCGAACCATTGACAGCACATACACACAGACATAAATATACATAAATAAATATATGCACATTTACATGCATATATGCTCTTATCCACCTGATACTCTGTTTTTTTATTATTTTTTTTTTTCCTATGTGATTGAGGGAGGCTAAAGGCATAACTGCCTATAGCGAGTGCCTCCCCCATAGTTGAAAGAGTGACAGGGCCAAAATCAAGGGACGTTCGAGCCAAAATGCCTGGACACACGGAGTTTGAAGCAATTTAAGTCATAGGAAGAGGGAAAGACTGATTCTGGGAGAGAGTTCCAGAGATCAGTTGTTGAGTAGAAGAAAGTTTGAGAGTAACGTTTCACTCTTGGGTGGGCTGGGCTCGAACCACAGACAGTATACACTATAGACATATATGCACATATACATAATTATATGTATGTTTGTGTATGTGCGTGTTCTGTCCGTGTAAGTCCCTGAGTGTACGTGTGTGTGTGTGTGTGTGTGAGTTTATGCATGAGAGAGAGAGATGTAAGTTTTCCAATTTAAGGTACTAGCCACGCCCCCTCCTGCCACCCCTCATCCCACCTCCTTCCACAAGGTATATATATGAGGCCGATCTGGAAGGGACACCAGTACACCACAGCAGTTCCGGGACACCACAGCAGTTCCAGCCCAGGTGAGATATAAACAACAGTTCCATTCATTTTTCCAAAGACATATTATACGTCAGTCATTGGATAAAACGAATTGCAAGCTATACTCGGTTAATCTTCACCGGGCTCACAACTTTCATCTCCTTTCATCTAGTTTCCAGACACATATTTGCAAATTAAGAAGCAGCAATCTATCTCTGTCTCAAAATCGTAGCTTGGTTTCATAATTGATAATATAATCATGGAAACATATTTGCAAATTAAGAAGCAACAATCTATCGGTCTCAAAATCGTAGCTTGGATTCATAATTGATAATATAACAAATCATTAAAGTCAAATCACAGCTAGGTAACAAATATGGAGACATGACTATTATTGTTCCCTCGGATTACATGAATATTGTAAAGGTGGTACTGTACAACGCACACTGAACAACTATGGGTATGAAGAGAGTAATTAAGGGACCCACCTCGCTTTTTTTCTCTTTCTCTCCCTCTCTCTTTGGTTTGTATCCATTCGGCCCCATTCAGCCTACTGTTTTAAGACTTTTATCCCCATCCAGGTGCCAATATTTTCCTGGCGAGCGGTAGCGAGCCAGCATATATATATTTTTGTTTTGACTGCAAGTTAAATTTGTAAATTTTTCGATAGAAAAATTTCTCCGGCAAAGCTGGATTTCTCAATACATTGCTGGCTCGCTATCGCTCGCCAGGAAGAAATTGACACCTGGATGGGGATAAAAGTCTCAAAACAGTTGGCTGAATGGGGCCGAATGGATACAAGCCAGAGAAAGGGAGAAGAGGAGAGAAATATAAAAAAACAAGTGACCCCCCCTCCCCCTTAAACACGTACGCAGACTGTAATTATGTGATACGTAAACAAGACTGTTATTATGTGATACATATAGACTGTAATTATCTGATTAGTACACAAACTCAAATTAAAATTTACATAAACTAACTTTAATTATCTGTTACGTACACATACTGTAATATGTGTTCTTATGTTCTTATAACAGTAACTGTTACGTTCACAAAAATAAAGTATCTGATGTGTACAGAAACTATAATATTATAATACATAATCAGACTAATAATCTGTTACGTTAAGGGAGCCCACCTCTATTTTTGTCTTTCTCTCCCCCTCTATATGACTTTCTCTCCCCCTCTATATGACTTTCTCTCCCCCTCTATATGACTTTCTCTACCCCTCTATATGACTTTCTCTCCCCCTCTATATGACTTTCTCTCCCCCTCTATATGACTTTCTCTCCCCCTCTATATGACTTTCTCTCCCCCTCTATATGACTTTCTCTCCCCCTCTATATGACTTTCTCTCCCCCTCTATATGACTTTTATCCATTGGAACATATGCTCAAAAGTGTTTTCTCTAATGCACTGTTCATTCTTAAACCTATCCTATAAAAATACACCAGCTACTTGTGAGGGCGATTATAATTAGTTTCATAATTGATATGCCAGCTATAGACTATAGCCTAGTAGAAGCGCACAAACTTTCAACACTGTCTGCTAATTTCTATCCAGATTTCATTGAACGCTAGGCATTGAACCCCTTTGTTAATCAAGCATTGGTACTAACTATTGATATCTAGAAAATACTCGCATACACCGAAACACACACTTAATACTCGCATACACCGAAACACACACTTAATACTCGCATACACCGAAACACACACTTAATACTCGCATACACCGAAACACACTTAATACTCGCATACACCGAAACACACACTTAATACTCGCATACACCGAAAACACACTTAATACTCGCATACACCGAAACACACACTTAATACTCGCATACACCGAAACACACACTTAATACTCGCATACACCGAAACACACACTTAATACTCGCATACACCGAAACACACACTTAATACTCGCATACACCGAAACACACACTTAATACTCGCATACACCGAAACACACACTTAATACTCGCATACACCGAAACACACTTAATACTCGCATACACCGAAACACACACTTAATACTCGCATACACCGAAACACACACTTAATCTTTAAGATTCTATATGAACTACTAAACGGACGATACGTCAAATAGGCTAAGATACAGAATGTTTGAGTCAAGATCTATATACTATAGACCTTGGTTTGAGTATATCATATTTATCCAACAGATTGAATTGACGTACAGTAGAGTGAAGAATACCATTAGAGTGTGAAGATGGTGAAGGCAGCACTATTGATGGTGGTTGTGGTGGCGTGTCTGGCGTGTATGGAGGGACTATCACAGGCGGCACCAAGGGTATGTATAGCCACGGACAAAAGTTGGGTCTGGCTTCCATAATTTAAGTGGGGATGGTTCAATGTTTGGGCGATTTTTGCATGTATTAATTTGTCTTTTTTTTTCATGTATTCATTATTTTTCTAGTTTCCTCCCTAGACCTCCATCAAATTTAAACCATTAGATCACCCTTCTAGATTAATTTGTAAATTTTTCGGTAGAAAAATGTTCCGGCCAAAGGTCGGTTCTTCCAACATTACAGGCTCACTATCGTTCGCCAGGGAAAAAATAGACACCTAAATAGCACGAAAAGTCTAAATATTGACAAAATGGGGTGAAAGGCCTTAAAATCGACTAACTAATGGGACAAACATCGTAACATCTGAAAACTAGTGGGGCTAAACATGAGGGAGAAAGTGGTCCAGAAAAGCGGCCCATCTCCCCTTAAGTTCTGGTAAAGATTGAATAATTAAGTTATTCAGCTTGATATTACATTAACATTATTGTCCTAGACTGTATTTCAGTGTGTAAATGTAGCTAAAAGGATGGATGTACAGTATATGAGCGATTGATTATTAATCATTCAGTAAATGCCATGTATTTTATAGTTCATACCAATTACATTTTATGTGTTGTAAGGCATAAATGACGACAGAAAGAGACAAAATTACTATGATGAGGATAGCTTTGTGTTAAGATTGACAACATTTCACCTAAACAACTGAAAAATGTATACACCAGGCTTAGCACATCTGTTATACAAATTTGTTTCATTGACCAGATTATATGTATTTGTTCTAAACTGTCTAGTTAACTTAGAGGGACTGGCTATTTAGTATGACCTTAACTTTTGTTAAGCTATCCCGAACTGAATCCAATATTTTCATTAATTCTTCATCTCAAGAGTTTTGGTTGTTTTATGTTCAAAGCATCATTTCTATCTATCTATCTATTGCCTGACGCCGTGATCCCCGAAGGGGTGGCCACGAACGAACCGCCCCCATGCACCTCTGTCCCCAGTCAGTCGACTGGTCATTTAAGACCAGATTATGTCTTCGAGTATACTGCCGAGAGATGCTCACTATTTCCCATCCCTTCTCAGGACGATACGGTGGAGCTCTTCTCTTCCATGTTGTCTGAAAACCGGGAGGAACGATCCGCCGACCCCCAGCCCGAATGGCACGTCTGGACCCCTCCCCCTCCCCAGCGGGTGTTGTCGTTGTGATGCTGGCGGCTCACAACCCCCCCCCCCCCCACCCCCCGAACAGACATGTCGGAATGGCATGGCATGTGATACCCAAGCCAGCAAGGAGTCACCCCCAACGCACCCCTGTCGACCTTGCCCTGGCCAGTCTCTTTAACAGCTAAATCAGGAAAACCCTCAGGCAGCTCCAGTTAAGCCTGGACACCTTTTTCTCCTGCTAAAATTCACTTCATCCAACTAATTCTTGTCCTATCCCCACTTCCCCCTAACCCCCTGTCACTACTCAATTTGACTTGACTTGATGCTGGCGAATATGGAGGACCCTCATGGTGCTGCCCTTGTCGTCCGTACTAGTGTGGAGTTTCTTTAAGGGGGTCACCGGCTTTTTTTTTATCTTTCCCTCCTTCCCTGGCTTGTATCCATTAGGCCCCATTCAGCCAACTGTTTTAAAGTGTTTATCCCCATCCAGGTATCGATTTCTTCCTGGCGAGCGACAGCGAGCCAGCATTGTATGGAGAAATCCAGCTTCGCTGGAGACATTTTTCTGCCGAAAAATGTACAAATTTAGCTTGCTGTCAAAACAAAAATATATTTATGATGGCTCACAGCTACCGCTCTGTTTCTGTTTCTGTTCACCAGGAAAATATTTAAACCTCGATGGGGGTAAACGTCTTAAAACAGTAGGCTGAGTGGGGCCGAATGGATACAAGCCAAAGAGAGAGGGACAGAAAGAGAAAAAAGCGAGGTGGGCTCCCTTAAACACAGTGATATCAATGTTATTGTATAAAAAGCATTGAAATAAACAAATGTACTGATGTATGTCTATTTGATATTCCCAGCAGTTATGCATGTGATTTATTATTATAGCGATCACCTGTTTAGTGTAATAGGTACAGTATCATAGACGTTTATTATTATAGCCATCACCTGTTTAGTGTAATAGGTACAGTATCATAGACGTTTATTATTATAGCCATCACCTGTTTAGTGTAATAGGTACAGTATCATGGACGTTTATTATTATAGCCATCACCTGTTTAGTGTAATAGGTACAGTATCATGGACGTTTATTATTACAGCGATCACCTGTTTAGTGTAATAGGTACAGTATCATGGACGTTTATTAGTATAGCCATCACCTGTTTAGTGTAATAGGTACAGTATCATGGACGTTTATTATTATAGCCATCACCTGTTTAGTGTAATAGGTACAATATCATGGACGTTTATTATTATAGCCATCACCTGTTTAGTGTAATAGGTACACTGTACAGTATCATGGACGTTTATTATTATAGCCATCACCTGTTTAGTGTAATACGTACAATATCATGGACGTTTATTATTATAGCCATCACCTGTTTAGTGTAATAGGTACACTGTACAGTATCATGGACGTTTATTATTATAGCCATCACCTGTTTAGTGTAATACGTACAATATCATGGACGTTTATTATTATAGCCATCACCTGTTTAGTGTAATAGGTACACTGTACAGTATCATGGACGTTTATTATTATAGCCATCACCTGTTTAGTGTAATAGGTACAGTATCATGGACGTTTATTATTATAGCCATCACCTGTTTAGTGTAATAGGTACAGTATCATGGACGTTTATTATAATAGCCATCACCTGTTTAGTGTAATAGGTACAGTATCATGGACGTTTATTATAATAGCCATCACCTGTTTAGTGTAATAGGTACAGTATCATGGACGTTTATTATTATAGCCATCACCTGTTTAGTGTAATAGGTACAGTATCATGGACGTTTATTATAATAGCCATCACCTGTTTAGTGTAATAGGTACAGTATCATGGACGTTTATTATTATAGCCATCACCTGTTTAGTGTAATAGGTACAGTATCATGGACGTTTATTATTATAGCCATCACCTGTTTAGTGTAATAGGTACAGTATCATGGACGTTTATTATTATAGCCATCACCTGTTTAGTGTAATAGGTACAGTATCATGGACGTTTATTATTATAGCCATCACCTGTTTAGTGTAATAGGTACAGTATCATGGACGTTTATTATTATAGCCATCACCTGTTTAGTGTAATAGGTACAGTATCATGGACGTTTATTATTATAGCCATCACCTGTTTAGTGTAATAGGTACAGTATCATGGACGTTTATTATTATAGCCATCACCTGTTTAGTGTAATAGGTACAGTATCATGGACGTTTATTATTATAGCCATCACCTGTTTAGTGTAATAGGTACAGTATCATGGACGTTTATTATTATAGCCATCACCTGTTTAGTGTAATAGGTACAGTATCATGGACGTTTATTATTATAGCCAGCACCTGTTTAGTGTAATAGGTACAGTATCATGGACGTTTGAGTATAAAATTAGTGTTATATATATAATTATATATATATATATATATATTAAGAACATAAGAACATAAGAAAATGGGAGTCTGCAGAAAGCCGATTGGCCTAAGCAAGGCAGATCCCTGTCCCACACAACCCCAATTACAAAGCCCAATTATAGGCTCAACACTCTAATACCCTGAGGATCATTTTACCAAACCGGTTAGAGATTAACGCAGGATTACGGGGGTCTGCAGAGCGCTGATTGGCCCAACCCGGCTGATCCCCCTTCACACCCAACCCTTCTCGTCCATATGCTTATCCAATTTTTTCTTAAAGCTCCCTATCGTTCTTGATCCCACTATATCACTTGGTAGCCTATTCCACCCATCTACAACTCTGTTACCAAACCAATATTTGCCTATATCTTTTCTGAAACGAAATTTATCTAATTTGAAACCATTGGTACGAGTTCTTTCGCTATCACTGAGCTTTAGTACATTTGTCATGTCCCCTTTGTTAATCCCACTAACCCACTTGAACACCTCTATCATATCCCCTCTAACTCTGCGTCTCTCTAACGAATGTAAACCTAATTTCTTCAACCTTTCTTCATACGGAAAATTTCTAATATTATGGATCATTTTTGTCATTCTACGCTGAATTCTCTCCAATGAATCTATGTCCATTCTGTAATAAGGACACCAAAATTGGACAGCATAATCCATATGGGGTCTCACTAATGACAAGTAAAGTTTTAAGATAACATCAGCAGTTCTGTTACTCACACTCCTAGAGATGAACCCGAGAATCCTGTTTGCCTTATTACGAACGCTTATACACTGTTTTCTAGGCTTCAAATCATTGCTAACAAACACACCTAGATCTTTCTCGCAGTCTGAATTTTCTAATTCTAAATTAGCTAGTTTATATTTAACATTTGTTTGCATCTTCCCTATCTTTAATACCTTGCATTTGTCAATGTTAAACTTCATCTGCCAATTTACTGACCATTCATGTAAGGTATCTAGATCCCTTTGGAGGCACTCTATATCGCTATCTGAATCAATTGATCTCCCCATTTTAGTATCGTCTGCGAATTTACTTATCCTACTAGTTATACCTAAATCTAGGTCATTTATGTATATAAGAAACAGGGGACCTAATACCGATCCCTGGGGGACACCACTTTTGACTGCTCCCCACTCTGACTTGGTACCATTTATGCTGACTCTCTGTTTCCTACCAATTAGCCATGACCTAATCCATCCCAACAACGACCCTCCTATTCCATGTGCCTCAACCTTTCTCATCAATCTCTCATGAGGGACTCTGTCGAAAGCTTTACTGAAATCTAAATATATAATATCATAAGACTTGTCACTATCTACTGCTTCATATACCTCTGAGAAAAAGCTAAGCAAATTAGTAAGGCACGAACGTCCCTGAGTGAATCCATGCTGAGAAGAATTTATTAAGTTAAATTTTACTAAGTGGCTTCTAATTTTCCTAGCAATAATAGACTCTAGCAACTTTCCTATGATTGATGTGAGACTAATGGGACGGTAATTGGATGCTATCGATTTATCACCTTTTTTGAAGATCGGAACTACATTTGCAAGCTTCCAAGCTTCTGGAACTAAACCTGTTTCTAATGACTTGTTAAATATAAATGCTAATGGACTACTTAACTCATCTCTGCATTCTTTTAATACTCTAGCATATACCTCGTCAGGACCAGGCGATTTTTGAGGTTTCAGTCTGTCAATTTCCTTAAGCACATCATTTCTACTTATACTAACTGTACTTAACATATTTTCTATACCATCACTATATACCATATTGACTTCTGGAATCTGTGCCAAATTTTCATTAGTGAAAACGGAAAGAAACTGACTATTTAATGTACTGCACATTTCTAAATCATTTTCTGTTATTTCTCCTATTGAAGTTTTTAGGGGGCCTATTACATCTCTAACTTTAGATTTATATAGTTGGTAAAAAGCTTTAGGGTTATTTTTTGAGTCGCTGGCTATCCTTATTTCATAATTTCTTTTTGCTTTCCTGATTTCCCTTTTGACCTGTCTTGATAGAGTCTGATAGTATATATGTAAATGATTTTCACCTTTCTTTATTTTTCGATATATTCCTTTCTTTTTTCCTATAAGATCTATTAGCTTATTAGTCATCCATTTTGGTTGGTTCTGCGTCGATCTAAATCTTCTTTTAGGGATATATTTATTTTGAGCATTGTGGAGTGAAGCAATAAACTGGTTATATGTAGGTGGCAAGTTTAACTCTGGCATATCCTGACTTAATCGCTTAACAATAGGGTCCACCCTTAAGTCTCTTCTTAGCCCACCATAATCGGCTTTTCTGAAATCTGGGATAAGTGTCGTATTCTCTTTAGCATTCCCTGTCCATTGTATATTAAAATAAATAGATTTATGATCGCTATTTCCTAGGTGGTCACCAATCTCTACATTATTTATCATATGTTCATTGTTACTGAAAACTAAATCAAGAATATTAATACCTCTAGTCGGCGTATCTATGAATTGAAATAAAAAACTATCTTGTACTACCTCAATAAACTCTACTGAATCGGAGTCGCCTATTTGGTGCTGCCAATCAATGTTCGGAAAATTAAAATCCCCCATAATGCACACATTGCTAAACCTTGATGCTATTTTAATTTCCTCCCATAACGATTTTCCGCCATTTCTACTCATATTAGGCGGTCTATATATAACTCCAATAACTATGGTCTCACTACCTTCGTTAACCTCTACCCAAACACTTTTCATTATCATTATTTAGTCTAATACCTGATTTAATACAGCTTTTTAATGTACTCCTGACAAACACTGCTATACCCCCGCCCCTCCTACTTGTTCGGTCATATTTAAACAAACTATATCCTGGAATATCAAATTCTGCTAAAAAATGCCTAGATTCTGTATTAATCCACGTTTCAGTTAGCGCTATTATGTCTATATTTTCTGTGCTAACGAGTGCTCTAAGTTCGTTCATTTTGTTACATAAACTCCTACAATTTGTATAATATACCCTCAACCTATTACTTTTATTTGCAACTAATTTTCTATTGTGTTTAGCTAACTTATTATTTCCTGTTGAACTACTAGCTCTAGACGGAAATTCTACTCTATCAGTATTCTCATCTTTACTATCAGTTACATGTGTAGTGTTATCGATACTACTATTACACATCACTATATCCGCACTATCTTGACTGATTATTTCTATTTTACTCACTGGTTTGTCACATGAAGTACCTGCTCCATATGGAGACAGTATTTTACTTACACACCCAGGTTTTTTTAACGAAACCCCGCCACAATCTTGTCGAGTGAGCTGGCCAAGGTCGAAACTCCTAGTCGAGAGAGATGTACTCCATCCTGGGCATACAGTTCATCCTTACCATAAAAGAGGGACCAGTTATCCAGGAATGGAATAGTATTTGCCTTACAATACTTCTCCAGCCGGCTATTTACACCAATAGCCCTGGAGGACCATTCCTTCCTTACCCCTCTTCTAGGCAGGATACTGTTTACCACAGGAACTCCACCTTTTTCCTTGATCCTCTCCAACATTTCCTGATACTTGGAGAGCAACTCCTCAGTCCTGCATCTCCATATGTCGTTGCTCCCTGCGTTGAGGAAGATGATGGGGTCCTCCCCACTCACTTCCATGGCAGCATCTATCTTCTCAGCCACCCTCCCGACTCCGGCACCAGGCACGCAGACAACTTTACCAACCTGAGTGTTTGTTGCCCTGCCAAGGTATCTAACCAATGAATCACCGACAATGAAAACAGACTTAGCTTTTTCCTTTTGTCGGCGTGTAGCAGCAGTTGTTGCAGAAACAGCAGCAGACTTCCCCCCCTCCCCTCTCACTGCCTCGATGATCGCCACTTCATCGCCATCACTCTCATCAGCCAAGGTGCTGAAGTTGTTGTGGGTCTTGACTGGCTGCCTTTTCAGCTTGCAGGCCGTTGCACTAGTTGACACCACTTTCCAAGGGGCTTCACGATCCCTGGGAACACTTCCGGTAGCCTCACACTTCTTCTCCGCCATAGCTAGTCTCAAGGCCAAATTTTCATCTTTGAGACACTGAATCTCCTGCTCCACACTCTCCAGTCTCTCTTGCAAAGCAAGACAAAGCTGGAGAGTATGGGAGGAGACAGCAGACTCATCAACAACAGCCATCACTATGAAAGTTCACTAGGACCTCACTAAGGGTAAACAGGTTCACTAGCGGTCACTGGGGACGTCCGCACAGGTCAGGGGTCAGAGAGCAACTGATATTACTATAATACTATAATACTATAATACTATAATATTATAGTATGTATATGTGTATGTATGTATGTGTGTTATATGTGCTTCATATACGGTAATTGCCGGAGGGTGGGGAGAGAGCCTTCTTCTTTGCTATCCTTTCCTTCCACTGTCCTTTATTCTCGGGTTAGCTATCTCTACTAGAATTAAGTCCTGACCACCTCGCTGGGATCGTAAGGTCTGTGTGGTCAGTGTATCTATGTAAATCTCTCTCTTTCTCGCTTTTTCTCTTTCTTTCTCTCTTTCTCTCTTTCTCTTTTCTCTCTCTTTCTCTCTCTTTCTCTCTTCTCTCTTTCTCTCTTCTCTCTTTCTCTCTTTCTCTCTTCTCTATCTCTCTCTCTGCTCTCTCTGCTCTCTCTCTTCTCTCGCTGGGATCGTAAGGACTGTGTGGTCAGTGTATCTATGTAAATCTCTCTCTTCTCTCTCTCTAATCTCTAATCTCTCTCTCTAATTTCTCTAATCTCTCTCTCTCTCTCTATCTGTATATTGCAGTACTGGTAATGTGTGTTGTATAGGTCAAATATATTTAGACGGCCATGTACTGCTTAGGAAGGGGTAATGTGTGTGTTATGTCTAATATATTTAGACGGCCATGTACTGCTTAGGAAGGGGTAATGTGTGTGTTATGTCTAATATATTTAGACTGCCATGTACTGCTTAGGAAGGGGTAATGTGTGTGTTATGTCTAATATATTTAGACTGCCATGTACTGCTTAGGAAGGGGTAATGAGTGTGTTATGTCAAATATATTTAGACGGCCTTGTACTGTTTAGGAAGGGTCATGTTAGATAAGGTTCATTGAGATGGTTTGACGCACTATAACTGATAGACGATTTCCTAATTTGAATAAGATCGCATAATAGTTAGTCAAATAAAATAATGATACCAAACTATTTCATTCGTTACCGTATATTAAATAATTATTATGTTCTATCCAACAACCAACTCTACTCCTAAAATCGATTAATGACATATTACAAATACATGTGGCAGTCCGTGGATTCGAACCCAGGACGATCACACCGAATATCTTAAGATATGATAGGGGTTTACGATCTAATCGCCCACAAGCCTTTTCGCCCACATTAGGAGTTTGTTTGCCCAAACAATGAAGTTCGTTCGCCCACACCTTGAAGTCTTTTCGCCCACACTCTGAAGTGTGTTAGCCTCCCACACTCTAAAATGGCTTATAAAGGATGCAAATTGTTTGTATTATGTTGACGACAAAAACAATTCCATTCATAATCAAATCATATCTCAATTCCGGACTTAACTTAGTTTAAATATCTTCAGATTAATTAGTTAACTTTTCATCATATTCATATTACTAACTGTGTAATGTTGAGAGAGAGAGAGAGAGTATATATAGCTCTTATTCAAGGAGCCAATCATAAAAAATATATAACTAATACTAGTGAAGCATTGTACAACTAGGAATGTCTTGTGTTTTAGTGTGTGAGGAGACTATATAATGACGTGACCGATTAGAAGGATTAGAGGACATCGATCTGGGAATGACCACCAGCGAGCTGGAGAAGAACATCAGCGACTTGACTGCAGAGATCCAGCAGACTGCAGCAGCAGGAAGACGTCCCTCTATAGCGGCCCAGAAGTAGCTGACCAAGTTGCTACACTTATCATTCCAGCAAAAATAGACAATGGAGCACTCTTGGTTGAGCCCGAGAACTTTTCATCTCCTACTGTACTTCGCACTTCTCCACTTTATCTTCCTCTCTCCAAAACTCTCCAATCTCCTACTTTACTCAAGCCATCATCATCATCATCATCATCATCATCATCAGGATTAGAGTAGAAGGTATAATAATTATATAGGATTAACTCTGTCACCTTTCCCCGGCCACTTTTCTGGGCAACTATATTCTGGAATATCTAATGTTAATTTTGGAAGCTTCTAAATATATGTTATTATTTGCATGTAGATCATGGTCATTATATCCATTCAAACTCAGTATAGTTGTCAATTATATACATAATAGCGCCTCATAGTGTTGCCACACACATAACTGTCGATCGAACATTTCCGGAAATAGCCTGTACCTGTGCACTGATTCCTGCATACATTTTATGTCAAATACTTTTAACCTCAAAAGTTCTACATAATTATTATCAATCGTAATTTATTGAAATACAAACAAGAACATTGCTACTCTCTTTTTTGGATTTGAATGTTCAGTAATCTGTCAATTTATGCATCTTAGTTATCACGGTTCTTTTCGTTATGTGTTGACCAGTTGGCAAGCAAAGTTTGTGAAATGTTTCACTCTTCTATCAGTATTACAACTGTTCTGTTCATTATCTACATAAATGATCTTGACTCGGGCATAAAGAATAGGATCAGTAAATTTGCTGATGATGCTAAAATAGGTAGGATAATAAAGTCAGCTAGCGACAGGGAATGTCTTCAAAATGATCTCGATCACTTGCACGAGTGGTCCATAAATTGGCAGATGAGTTTCAATAAAGACAAATGTAAGGTATTAAGGATTGGAAATCGTAATTTAGATGCTAAATACAAACTAGACAATGTAGAATTGGATAACTCAGAGTGTGAGAAGGATCTGGGTGTTCATTAGTAATGATCTGAAACCCAGAAAACAGTGTATAAGTGTTAGGAATAGGGCAAATAGAATTCTAGGATTCATATCTAGGAGTGTTAGCAACAGGACTGCTGAAGTTTTATTAAAACTATACTTAGCTCTAGTAAGACCCCATTTAGACTATGCTGTTCAATTTCGGTGCCCTTATTATAGAATGGATATCGACCCTTTAGAGGTAGTCCAAAGAAGAATGACCAAAAAGATACATAATATTAGAAATTTATCGTATGAGAGGTTGAAAGTCTTAGGCCTGCACTCACTAGAGAGACGAAGATGTAGGGGAGACATGATAGAGGTATTTAAATGGATAAAAGGTTTAAATAAGGGCGATATAGATGAGGTATTAAAGCTAAAGAACGGCTACATAACCCGCTCAAATGGTTTCAAGTTAGATAAGTTTAGATTTAGGAAAGATATAGGAAAGCACTGGTTTGGAAATAGAGTTGTTAACATGTGGAATGCACTGCCCAGAACAGTAATTAGCTCAGAAACAGTTGAAAGCTTTAAGCATAAGTTGGATTCCCATATGGGTGATATGGGCTGGGTGTGAATGGGAGCTGCTTCATGTGGGCCGCATGGCCATTTTTTTTTTTTTTTTCTATGTGATTGAGGGAGGCAAAAGGCATAACTGCCTATAGCGAGTGCCTCCCCCATAGTTGAAAGAGTGACAGGGCCAAAATCAAGGGACGTTCGAGCCAAAATGCCTGGACACACGGATTTTGAAGCAATTTAAGTCATAGGAAGAGGGAAAATGATTCTGGAGAGAGTTCCAGAGCTCAGCTGTTGAGTAGAAGAAAGTTTGAGAGTAACGTTTCACTCTTGGGTTGGAGAGTTGCACAGAGTAGGGGTGGGATTGAGTTGCAAGACGGGTACCACGTGCCCTACGTAAAGGAGGTGGTATGCACTGGGATAGCTCTGAGGAACACTGATTATTATAGTAGCGATAGAATAGCGAGAGAGATGCAACATTGCGGCGGAGAGAGAGAGATTGCAGAGAGTTGGTGAGTGGACGGGAGTTAATGATACGAAAGGCCTTCCTTTCAACTTTTGTATGCAGTTTCCCGCGATCTTATGACCTTACGTTGTTATGTAATTGGGGTTGGGTGTGACAGGGATCTGCCTTGTGTGGGCCGATCGGCTTTTTGCAGACTCCCATTTTCTTATGTTCTAACAATCAGTGTTCTTTAGAGCACTCTCAGTGCATACCCCCTCTCCTGTGGTGAGTGTGAGGCACCCACCTTTCAACACAGTCCCACTCCTATTCTGCCCAGCTCTCCAATTCAAGAAATAGCAAATTTTCTTTCTTCTACTCAACAAACTCTCTCCCTTAATTAATCTTTCCTTCATACTATGACTTACACTGCATTATATTCCGTGTGTCCAGGCATTATGACCCCAACGACCATTGAATTTGGCTCTCTGTCACTCTTTTGGCTTTGGGGGAGACACTCGTTACAGGCAGCCTGCCGTTTGTCTCCTTCATACACACATAAGAAAAAATACTTATTGAAACGTTTTGCTGTCTTCCAAGTTTTATTGATCTGTAGTATGAAAAAAAAATTGTGATAGGTTGTCCTGTCATATAATTATTTCTTATGAATTGTTGTATATCATTAATTTCGTTTCCGGGTGGATGGGACTCGTTAGCCTTGGTCGGCAACTCATCTAGGGGAGACAACCTTATACAAATCCGGGTGGATGGGACTCGTCAGCCTTGGTTGGCAGCCTGTCTAGGGGAGTAAACCTGATACAAATCCGTACTGCTTACCTAAGGGTAAGGCAGGTTAGTGGATGGATTAGCCGAACACCACTGTTGAAAAATAGTGCTAACAAGATACACAGAGGGCCTCGGAGTCGGACGGATCCTGAATTGAGTGGTCAATCCTGTGAGTCCTTCACTAAACTGGGTCGGGTTGTCCCTGTCACGGGGAGTAGGTCCGCTTGGGGGCATTCTGTGTATGGCCACCCTCGTAAGGGGAGTAAGACGTCCGGCAATAGATAGATAGATAGATTAATTTCGTGTTTCTAATATCGGTATATGTATTGTAGATGTATACTTTTCAACTCATGTTGTCATTTTCAGTCAACTTCAAATCGATTTAATAGTCAGATAAGTTTGAAGTTCGAGTTAGATGCGCCGATTGGCCCACACCCGGCATATCCCCCTCACATCCAACCCATGTCGTCCATATGCCTATCTTTATTTTTCTTAATGCTCTCTATCGTTCTTGAACCCACTATATAGCACTTGGTAGCCTATTCCACCTGTCTAGCTACGACTCTGTTACCTAACCAATATTTGTCTATATCTTTTCTGAAACGAAATGTATCTAATTTGAAACCAATTGTTCTAGTTCTTTCGCTATCACTGAGCTTTTATACATCTTTCATGTCCCCTTTATTAATCCCACTAACCCACTTGAACACCTATCATATCCCCTCTAACTCTGCGACTCTCTAACGAATGTAAGCCTAATTTCTTCAACCTTTCTTCATATGAAAGATATTTAATATTATGAATCATTGTTGTCATTCTACGTCGTACTCTCTCCAAGGAATCTATGTCCATTCTGTAATAAGGACACACAAATTGAACAGCATAATCCATATGGAGTCTCACTAATGACAAGAAAAGATTTAAAATAACATCAGAAGTTCTGTTACTCAAACTCCTAGAGATGAACCCGAGAATCCTGTTTGCCTTGTTACGAACGCTTATACACTGTTTATACACGCTATGTTTGCAAGCTTCCAAGCTTCTGGAACTATACCTGTCTCCAATGACTTGTTAAATAAAAATGTTAATGGGTAACTTAACTCATCCCTACATTCTCTTAATACTCTAGCATATACCTCATCAGGACCAGGCGATTTTTGAGGTTTCAGTCTGTCAATTTCCTTAAGCACATCATTTCTACTTATACTAACTGTACTTAACATATTTTCTATACTATCGCTATATACCTTACGGACTTCTGGAAACTGTGCCAAATTTTCATTAGTGAAAACGGAAAGAAATTGACTATTTAATGTACTGCACATTTCTAAATCATTTTCTGTCATTTCTCCTATCGAAGTTTTAAGGGGACCAATTACATCTCTAACTTTAGATTTATATAGTTGGTAAAAAGTATTGAGATGCCTTGGTATTGAATTGGCTTGGTATTGAGCTGGTATGGTGATTAAACTGACTGGTGAAGAAAAGGTCTGGTCATGAGATGGCATGGTGTTAAGGTGACTCGTCTTGTTTGTGTGGTAAGATAGCATGGTGTCGAGGTGTCCTGATACCGAAAAATCCCCCCTGTCATTTTGGTTTTACACCCGTAAAGTTTATTGATGAAATGCCTCAGCCAGTTTGTTTTTTACATCCGTAGAATTTATGGATTCATGTCAATGACATAATGTTTTTTATACTATTAGAGTTTATGAACAAAAAAGGGGGGTAACCTACCGGGGGGGGGGGGGGGGGGAGCCTGCTCCAGAGTGGAGGAGAGTCCAAAATGGCGACGGTTGTCCGGTAGTGGTGGAAAAGGTGACCTACCTGAGTGGGCGGGGCATTTGATAAATCAGTCCTCGTGGGAATTATAAAAGGCAATATCGTCACTGGTTAACTTTCATACATCCTTACTATTTTAAATATGATCATCTAATTATAGTCAGACACAGAATAGAAATGCATCATCGTCTCTCTCTCTTTCTTGCTCGCTCGCTCTCGCTTTCTCTCTCTCTCTCATTGTACACACACATATACACCCACACACACACGCACACCAACACACCTCCTCTGGAGTCGGACCGACTCTCTCTCTCTATCTCTCTCATCGTATTATTTCCAGCGTGTTCCCACCCCCCAGTACCAAAATACTTTTGGGCACCTGCACCATACGCGACCTACCTATGTGGGCGGGGCATCTGAGAAACTCTCTCTCTCTCTCTCTCTCTCTGTTTGTGTGTGTGTGTGTGTGTAGAGACAGTATGAGTAAATTTGTGAAGAGTATCTCAGCTAATAATGATGACGTCCTTGAATTTACCACACATTGCATCTACTGAATATGTCGACGTATTATTACCTGAATGTTGATGCCAAGGAGATGGGCTGATCCTGTCATAGTGGGGGTTGAGCGTCCCCTGCCTCCCAGAGCTCAACCTCGATCACTTTATCTCATGCTAAATATGTTTCAATACTTTTTGACGTAGTTAATGGATTTCTTCTTCGATATCCGACAACAAAATGTGACTTCCCCAATTTAAACTAACTGATTTTGTCTACTCTACTTCTGACTACAAAATTGACTTCCCAAATTTATCAACCCCCTGATTTTGACTATTTCATTAGTACTGTACTACTTTTTCTTTTAGGGCAAACACTCTACACCAGGTATTATAGAGATAGCCGGTTTGCCACAGTTATAACAGAAATCCGATTACGGCGGATGGCTGTGGCCTGATGAAGTCCATCCGCCTCTCTATTTTGCCTTGGCGTGGGTGTTTGACTGTCTCTCTATATTTTTCATATATCTATATTAATTTCAACTCTTTTCACATGTGTGTGTGTGTGTGTGTGTGTGCAAGTATTGGGGCCTACGGTATGGAACGCCCTGCCCAACCTAGTCAAAGACTCAAATAGCCTGCCAGTATTCAAGGGCAGACTAAAGAAGAACATTTTAGAAGATCATAATAATTTATAGAGTGAGGATTTATCATGTTCTGTATATTTGTATATTTGTAATCTATTTCTAATATATTTAATTTATGTTAAATCTAGAAGTTACAGGGAATGGTTAGTATTTCAAAGATCCTGCGGTTCATTCCGGGGAGATAGTCTAAGTGGGAAAACAAATATTGTGTAGTGCACATACAAAATAGGTAGGAGCTATTTCTCTGTACATTATTACCGACACTGTTTATGTAAGATTATGATGCATTATGTATTATGTAATTTGTTTAAGATGATTTTATTGTATGAACAGCCATTGTATATTTAATGGAAATAAAATAATCTGAATCTGAATCTGAATCTCTCTCTCTCTCTCTCTCTCTCTCTCTCTCTCTCTCTCTCTCTCTCTCTCTCTCTCTCTCTCTCTCTCTCTCTCTCTCTCTCTCTCTCTCTCTCTCTCTCTCTCTCTCCCAGCTGCGTATTGTTTCCAGTGTTTTCCCATCCTTAGAGTTCAGATTTTAAGATACCACCCCTAATATCTCTTGACATCGAATCCGTACCCAAAAATACTTCTGGTCCACCTGCACTCATAAATCAATATTTACCTCAAATTATCTTACTCTCACATCGGTAGTGAAGCCCCTACCTTTCATCAGATTACAATTGTTTTTCTATATACCTCCACATCGATTCTCTTCCATCACCCTAGTTCTAAAAAATTACCTAAAAATCAATGGTATATCTATCGTAGAGGACAAAAGATACTACATAAATGCCTTGCAGTCACAGTCTTACGGTCACCCCTATAACCTAAATCGAGCAGGGGCCAGTTCAAGACATATTGCGAGAGGAGTATCAGATTCAAGATAATGGTAATGAAAGAGAAAGGGCGGCTGTAGGCGTGAGACTGGCCGAGGTAATGGGTAGGCAAGTTAATGGTGAAGTGGAGGAAAAAACATATGAACTGTGGGCTGAGCCACGGCCTTCTATATGAACTGTGGGCTGAGCCACGGCCTTCTATATGAACTGTGGGCTGAGCCACGGCCTTCTATATACAAGGCCTGAGCTGGGTGGTGGGCTCACACTCTCACATATTCCCACTTACACTTCATATTTATGCTTACTCCTCGATACATAATTAAACTGACTATGTAACATTGTTGTTGTATTAAGTAATTAATTATATATATATATATATATATATATATATATATATTGTATCAATACTTTATCCGATTTTAGAAAGGTATAGAATAATAGATAAACAAAATACTAAGTGAATCGTATTTACAACTTAACCCGTGGAGCCCCAGCGACGCGTCTGGCGCGTCGGCGATGTATGTAACGCACAGCCCCAGCAACGCGTCTGACGAGTCACCCTAATTGCTCCGACCGTAACCTCAGGTGTAGCCACTCGAGAGGGCTCAGATTTGTATGGGAACTGTGTACGTATCCCACGCAACCGTGCCGATGGTTGAAAACTCTTAAAGTCCATGTGCGTGTGCGTGAGCGTGCAATAACCTGTTTTTTTGGGGTAATTGCCTTCAAATTTTTACTCTTGTAAAATACGTTTTCGGGGGCTCTGTAGGACCATTCTTTAAGCTTTTTGAGCGGTTTTTCGTGGTTTTTCCTTCATTCCTAACCCATTCGCTATTGTTTCTGGAATAAAACCATTTTTTGAAAACCGGCCGGGTTCTGGTGAACAAACAATACAAAACTAGCCGGGGCTCCACGGGTTAATTTACATACATTTACATTTCATCCTCAACCATAACCAATTGCTCTCATCACTCCAACATATTCTTATGCTAAGGTTTGGAGCTTCCCTTTTTTTCCTGACTGTTTGCTTTGATATAATTATGTGATAATTTTCTTTTGCACAAAAATTATTGAGGAAGGCATTTGTAGAAGCCCACACTAAAAAAAAATGAATTTTGTCTACGTTATGATCATTATCGCAGTTGTTTATTGGGAGGAGAGCATCATTATCTACCAGAACATTCATTGTGATCTCAGTGGCTAGATTTCTCTGGTTCAATGAATTTGAAAACTCTGGAATTTGAGTTAATTTGTTGATGACAATATAATTGTGCATAATAATGTTAACTACAGAATCATTAGGATATAGTAAAGAACCTCTGCTAATGCCCTGCTATTCATGTCTGCCTAAGTTAAGAGCTACATAAATAAAACAATTGTTCATAAAATTTACCCAGTGTTATATGTATCCTCTATTCATCTTCTATGCATGTGTTGTATGATCTTTGACTTCTCCAGTTAAGTAGAACCTACCAAATCCAATCTTAAAACTGGTAAAAACCCTGGTATAACAAATACAAACACGCCAGGTATATAAATAGGTTAATTGGTACAATCACCTGCATTGAAAGGTGGTATACTGTATATATTTGATGGGAAATAATGACACGCTGATTAACTATTTAGAAATATTCCCTTTAAACCCATGTCCAAGCCAGCATTTTCTCTCAATTAATGTTCGCTCTTTTCAATTTTATATTCACTAGTGTACCAGTTACTTGTGCAGACATTTGTACATAGAACACCTATAATTGTCCATGGTGAATAATAGACTCAGAGTTGGAGAAGGCTGGTTGCCAGTTTGAGAATTAAAGACAATGGTAAGTGTTTGATAAGGGCAGATTAAAAGCCCCTGCAGTATAGAGGAAATAGACAATTGGTGAGTTTTACAGTTTCAGTATAGGATGACGACTCATTCATTGTTTACATGCAATTATCAGACGGCTGAATTTAGCCTGGGAAGGATACATACGAACCAAAGAGGGCATAGTCGATGTCAAGTACTCCCTTGATTCCAACAGATCTTTCCTTAACCCCTACTGTACCAGAGCATATTGGAAGAAATACACCCCTCAGTACCAGCCATTTGGGCCAAAATGATTCATCCGAGGTGAGACAGCACCCTCCCACCACGAGAGCTGATGGGTGACTGAATCCTCTGGCCTTAAACAACTAGGTGGAGATATGAACAGTGTTGGCAACTCCTCACATCAGCGCCTTCAAGTCATGATAGCGGCTCCAGCTTGATATTAGCAGGAGCAAGGGTCGTGTATTAGTGACGGGTGAGAGCCGTCGCTGGTACTAGTGTTACCCTATTGTACTGACGGATCAGGGCCAATGCTGGCACTGAATGGGTTTAACTAAAAAACTTGTCTAATGATATTTAGCATTAAAATTGAAATGGCATCATGGTACTGGCACTACACTACATGGCAGAACATCCACACACACCAAGAAACATCAAAACAACTCCTAGCATTCGTTATCATACACAAATACTGTCTGCACTCCCCTCTTGCCCACCCCAAGCCAGCCTCCAGAAGCATATCCCTACTCAAATCACCTACCGATCCATCCAGTCACTCAAAGACAACAGTCAGCTACATGCACGGCCGCCTGAAGTCAATCTCTCAGAAACTCTCCTTTCCCATGAGGACAGAATCCACCTGGCTAGGGTATGATGTGGCCATCATCCAGCCCTTCTGAGTTATCAGAAGAGGCTGGATGACTCTGTCCAGGACACCTGTCCGGGTTGTAACGCAACACCTCACACTATTAAGCATACTATGGAAGACTGCATAACACACAACCTCTAACACCAACAACACAACACACACTCTTTGAGAACTTAATGGGAAAACCCGATCTCGGCCGTGGCCATCCTTAGGAGTTCAGGGCTGTTCGGCCAGGCAGCCTAGGGAATGACTACTACTATAGTACTACTACTACTGACAGAATTAATACCTTTAGGCCAGTACCATATAGAAGTGGATTTTTTTCGGCAAATTCCTCTGCAACCGTTATCATCCTTCGTATATGATTTGGACAATTGTGTGCGTGTGCCCTAGATTACAGTACATCACCTCCGACAAGCACAATAGTAGTCTCTTGAACCGTTAAAGAAACTTGAATATTTCTTAATCTTCCAAATAAGTCATCATAAACATAACTTTGGACCAACTAAGGGTAATACCTGTGTGCTTCGCCTTCGACTAGCACACCTGTAATCTCTGGAACCGTACCAACCCAAACTTGGGATTAAAACAACACTTGGGCATCGCGACTCTACCATCACGAACCAAAAAGACGTAGACCTTGACTGGATCCTCGCTACTACACCTTCTTCGCCTCACCTTCGACGCTCCTCGAGGACACTCTGGGCACCTCTTTGGGCTCCCTACCTTGCAATGTAAATATAATTAACCCTTGTGTATAGATTTTGATATATATATATAATAGTTTTTTAAACCAGCACCTAAGTTAATAATTTATTTAATAAAAAAGTATAGGAACAACACCTTGGTTGAAAAAAGACAAACTGACAAACCTGTATCCCGTAATCCAAAAGGAACTTATGCTTAGAGAAACAGAAGATAAATATACCATTACAAACGGACTGCATTTGTTTTAGCTTTTCTTTATTTCACTCACTTCAACAACACTAACCAGCTCATATTATCTAGCCACCCCTTCCCCCTCTTTCTGCATTTGAGACAGTGAACATTAAATGAAGGAAACCACTGACTAAAGCATGCGCTTAAAGGCAGTTTTTCTAAGTAATTCATCAGTGTGTCAGACATTTTCAATCGAATTTTAGTCACCTTTCACAGCATATACTGTATATATATATATATATATATATATATATATATATATATATATATATATATTATACTGTATATAATTATATGTGTATATATACAGTATATATATTGTATATATATACTGTATATATATATATATATATATATATATATATATATAGAGAGAGAGAGAGAGAGAGAGAGAGACTGCCTCCACCGTAGTATAGAGGTTAAAATCCTCATTATGGCGTCACAGAGTAAAGTTGTCCTATCTCCAAACTATTAATGATACTCCAGAGATAAGATGAGGTTGGCAGATAAGACCTTTACACACCATTCTGTACTCATCTGCAGACGGCCCTCTTCCACTAACCAGAGGAGATGGTGTGTGCTCAAAATATAAAGCTCTTTTCTGATATATGTGGTAAATCAAAACCAGTGTAATCTACCAGCAAACAATCAAGGGATCGCCAGGTGCTGTGTATCTTCTGATCGGTGAGTGGATGGTTTTGTTTTGCATTCACCCTATTTGGTTTGAGGGGGGCCTTTGTCTACCTCCCTTGTTTCGCTCCATTAGTTTGGAGATTCTAAGACGTTTCACCACATTAGTTTGGCGATAACAAGACGCTTCACCCAATTCAGGTGTGGATTTGTTCCTGTGCGAGCTACAGCGAGCTCGTTACTTAGAATAAATCAGCCTTCGGCCGGGACTTGATTAGTATGATCACTATGATATAATATATATATATATATATATACAATCTCTCACAAATACACCTTAGCTACTAAATGTTTTTACTCTCAGCCGGGACTCAAACCACCGACAGGCAGGACGAGAGTCCATGCTTTAATCAACTCTACCACGGTGTGATATAGGATATTTAACCTTTACCTACTGATATTGAGAAGAAGGTGAATTCCTACTTAAAGAAATAAGTCGTAGCACCAATATTCAAGGTATATATACAGGTATATTTACAAATATTTCCACGCAAGCAACTCGGGTTGAATTGATTTGTACTTTATTCTCACCCAGCCAAACATATAACATGATATGAGTTATTAATATGAAGTACCTTTATATCTCACAATTATATGAAGATTAAATAACACCCCCAAGACCTCCCTTCTAGATAATTTGTAAATGTTTTCGGTATGAAAATGTCCCACTGGTCGTTTCTTCCTATAGTATAGGCTAGCTATCACTCGCCAAGAAAAAATATACACTTAAATGGTACAAAAGGATTTAAGATTGACAAAGAAATATGGGGAATGGTCAGGGTACCTCTCTCCCAACCACTCTTTACAATTTAAGTCAATAATAAGTTAAGTAATTATTTTCATATCGCTAGATTTTAGGTGGATATAAAACAGACAATCGTAAACAGAACTCTTCAATCCCAATCAATTCCTGTACAAATTAACGCTTCCTTTTTATGCTTAAAACATCCGTATGTCTAGCCTCACGAGGACATCCGTATGTCTAGCCTCACGAGGACATCCGTATGTCTAGCCTCACGAGGACATATAACTGGACAAATCCTCTCCATAAAACATCCGTATGTCTAGCCTCACGAGGACATATAACTGGACAAATCCTCTCCATAAAAAAGGTAGGCTCAGCAAGTATGAATAATTTGTTGTTGTTAGCGCAGTAGGCTACTCTACTTCGAATGTTACTCCTGTTAGAGCCTACCTAACTCTATATATGTAGCTTTATATTTACTGGCTGAATATCATATACTACTATGCAAACACACTAAACTTGTCACAACCAATGCGACCCAAACACGCATATGCACCTCCAAGTACACTTGACCAATAATAAATGCTTCTAGTCACTCTTTTAACATCTAAGCCTCACTCTCACCTGCAATTACACTATTGTCTAATAAGCTCGTTACAACCTATGTAGCTCAAAACCAATAACTAGATTATGCATGTCATTAACCCGAAGAGCGCGCCATTTATGTTTCTGAAAAACCCGCCAGCACAACAAAAAAATCCTTTGATTCTGACAGAATTCTTTATATTTACCATATAAAGCATTATTTCTGCTCCATGTGTGCATATTTTGCTTGTATGATGAACATGTGATCAGTGAACCAGAAAATAGGTGTAAACAACAAATATCTAGTGATTGTTTTTTATTTGTGGCGGGAGAGGGTGGATGGAGGCAAGAGAGAGAAAGCAACATAGATGTGCTTCCGGGGCCTGCTTAAGGCAAACTGACAGCCCCACCTGTCTTCCATACATGTGAAGGGGAGGAGGAAGTGTGGAAGACCATGACTCATTATATTTTGTGAATGGAAAGGGAGGAATATCAAAAATAAGTAAATAATAGTCAATAATTATGGAGGGAGAAAGTGGAAGAGAAAGGGGGGGAAGGAGAAGGACAGGGGTGGGGGTGGGACACATGTAGGGGGATAGGCAGGAGGTAGTAGAGGGTGAATATGCCACTTAATCACATATTGCTTCCATTTAAAGGCCTGAGGGGCATTTTGGGGCATTTTTTCATGGCCTTTCTTCCGTGAGGCTTATTGCATCCGCTAAACAGACACTTCCGTGAGGCCTATCGCACTCCTTGGGTTAAAGTATCTCCGTTTAGAATTTCTGCAATCATGCATGTACATCCATTTGTGCCCCCAATCGCTCAGTGAATGCCGCACACTCGTATCTAACCTTGATGCAACAAATGCACCTTTCTTATTTCATCATGAAACTTTTTGCAAAATGATCTTTCATTATTCAACTGTTAGGCCTGTGTCGGTTGGATTATAATAGACACCACCCGGCGTTGCCTTGGTTTCTTTCTAAAAGAGGTATACTAAAATATAACACAATATCAATTTTTTTTCTTTTTAGTCATAGACTGTGATACCTTACACATTGTGTCTATTTATCTCTTTCATATAAAGTGATGTTAAATTAACCTTGATTTAATTAAATGGTGGTCTAACTTATTTCTCCTTTCTTAATAGGTTACGGACCCATAGGATCTTAATAAAATAGGCTCTACAGATTGAAGCCACCACCTATACTCTCAGTTGCTCGTCTCTCATCTGGCTGCAGCTCGGGGTTTGGTCAGGCATTCTTGTTCCTCCTTACGTTGATGCAAACATCCTAGGGTTAGGGAAATGTTGTACTATTCAGCTCCCTTTCAGTGCATTCTGTAGTATTTCCACCCTTCTTCTTGTGTAATTATGCAGAAAAACCATGCACCACTGACAGGTACACATAGATCATAGACTACTTGGCTGCAAGCTCGACATTTTCGGATGAAACAGCAGGCTCCGGACTCGGTTGTTAGCTGCGTGTAGTACTGCACCCTCAGGCTTGGCTTCACTGCTTACATTGCCATCTCGCCAAATTTATACTGTCTCAGAGTATTGGAGCCATGGAAGAGCCAACTGGTCCTTTTCTAGAACTGTTAACTGCTTTGGCTCTGGTAGCTGAGTGTGTCACGGCACAGTTCATGAATACAGGAGAAGGTGAGACAAACAGTCAAATTAACCATGCCTTAGTCGATTTTATACACCAGGTATCCCATTTTATGTCTGGGTTGGACAAGGCTAGCGTGAGAGAGTCATCCAATCATCCGACTCATGAACAATCCAAGTTCTCCTTCTTGTATATTTGTTGGCAGCACTTTAGGGAACCAACTGTTTCCCTGGATTCAGTTAGCTACAATGAAAGCAGGTACTCATTTTCGTCTGAGTGAAACAAAGCTACACAGGGATTGGAGCTTGCTCAACACTCCTGGGCTACTTGGACTCTTGTGGCAAAGCCAAGGAAATTTCACCCACCCTATGTATGTGTGAGAACATCTGGTGTGCTGGACGGTCACCCATCCAACTACTGCCAGACCCTTTGTAGCTTAACTACGCTGATCGAAACCAGCGTTGCAAACCACGCAGGTAGGGTTGCCATGTGTCATAGCTTGTTGATGCAGCCGGCACCCTCCGTAGCATTGGGCCCTGATTGGCTAACAGCTCCCGGGTGTCTTTAACTCTTTCATTGCAGGGGTGAGCTTTATGCCATGCACATTTTCATGCATAAACAAGAGCCAAAACATAATGATACATGATATATCCGTGAAAGTACAATAATTGAGCTTTCCAATGACACCTGAATCATCTCTGTACGCCGTCTGGTTGTCTTGCAAATTATGGCCAAAATCGCTAGAAATGAGCGGTTTTGAGCTGTTTTCGTTATGTGTAATGCTGCAGTGAGGTAGCACTGTAGCAAACAGCTGTAAGTTACATCATTGCCAGCCAAGACTTGGTGGGCGACGGATGAAGGTGTCTTACGCTGCCTGCAAAGACTTGACTCACTCCCAGGATACATAATAATCAGATTTCGGCGCCCGTCTGGTGACGGGACCTGTCAGGAAGGGGTTAAGATTCCAGTTTTCCTTTAGACCTTTTACCTTTAAATCGTTGCCCATATTAGCATTATTCCTTCTATACTAACAACATGGCAGCATGACAGTTTTGTAACAGGAAAGTTGCCAGTTATGAAAATATCTTGTATTGAAACTGCCTGAGCAAAGATTTGTCTGCAGGCGCGCACCGGTGTATTGGTGGAGAGGGTTTGCAGGACGGAGCAGCTGACCAATCAGCGTAAGGCAGAGGTGCACTCACGGCTACCTGGGTGAGGCTGGTACCTTCACGTCCGCACCGGAGATTATGATTTGCAACATTCGGCTCGCTCATTGGTCAATCTTGGGGAAACTTGCGGTGCTCCTATTTCTTCATTTTATATGTCCACAATATGTTTACAGGAAAATAGTATCTTGTACAAGCATTGTCTTTCGCTCAAGGTTAATTTCTGAAGGTATTTAGGTGAAAATTATAATCATAGTTTCCTTGTTTACCTAGGAAAATGCAATGAAACAAACAGTGGTTTGAATATATGAGTGATGTTTATTATGAAATGGAGAGGTAAAGGTAAAGACGTTGTCCGGAGGCGGATCACTGGCCATAAATACGGTATATCCTGAGGAAAACATTATGCGATAAAACTACATATTTACCAAGACTACATACTTTAAAACAAAGCAGAAAGGAAATCAAAAGAATTAAAAGAAAACGAAAGAATATGACTGAACAAAGCTCGTTGTGCTATGTTCCTGTCTCACAGTTTCACTGCTTGGTTACCAAAACCGACACCAAATATTGCACAGCCAAACTACCGCTTCACATTGGTTGTGGCCGCCAATCACAAGCCTATTTTCATTCGTCTCCGATGTGTGGCTTAAGTGTTGTTGTTATTGATGGTGTATATGTTATACTAGCCCACTGGGCCTTGGGCCCCATCAGGCTAGTGTCTGTCTGGCTTAAGTGAACAGGGTATAGTTTGCCATGTAATGTGTACATTGAAATAATGGACGAGTGCACTTGAACAAGACTTGAGGTCCATTTCTCATAATCAGCACTTTTCAAAATAATGTAATCAATCAAACTTCATCTTGTTGCTACCTTGGGGTCGAACCAGTATCACACCCGACCTATTTCCTACAACTATGATCAGTGATTCTGCTCTGGTATTTCTAAGTTAAAGTTTGGTTGGTATCAAGTTACCTAAAATAATCCACACTGTAATCATTGAACGATTTATTGTAACAAAAATTATATACAGAAGTGTTTCAATCGTTAAAGAATTTTACTGTGAATAGATAAACCAAAAAACAGTTTAAATGTTCAATTATTATTAAGTTTTCAATTTTTACAGTGTTCAGTCGTGAGCATAACACATCTTTGAACCTTTAAGGTTACGTTTTGAAATAATCTGGGCCAATATCCATAGGAAGACTGTCTTTTGATCTTGATCTGGGCTATTTTAAAGCATTATATTGTCTAATTTGTGTTTGATACTGATCCAATTTTTTGAGTCGGCATTGATGCTCTAAATTATTCAGGACCCGATACCTATGCCAAAGGACAAGGAAAATAATATGGTTATCGATAATTGACGGTAAAAGCTCTCTGGACTTGGGAATCTTACTGGAGATCCCCAAATGGGCCTACTAGGTCTCTGGTTATTTCTCCTGGACGACCTACTGTAGATGTGTGTGATTGTGTGTGTGTGTGTGTGTGTGTGTGTGTATTGTGTTGTCCCTGTTCGGGCTCTGTCTCGAGGCCCCCCCCCCAAAAAAAAAAAAATACAAAAATAAATATATATATACCGGTATATATATATATATATATATATATATATATATATATATATATATATACCTGTATATATATATATATATATACCGGTATATATATATATATATATATATATATATATACAGTATATATATATAAATAAATAAAAAATACATAAAAAAATAAAAAATAATATATGGTGTATGCGCCAGAATAGATATGTAGATAGAAAAGCTCATGTGTGATACCTCCTGAGAGATAGTTGTTTAGATCGAGTATGTAGCTGTACGCAACTTCAGTCGTAGGGGAACCAGCGTCCAAGTATTTGACATGGTTTTCTTATCACTGGCATCTTATATTACTATCTTAAGGGGAGGCAGACAGTTTTTCTGGAACCCCTTCTCCCTAATGTTTAGCCCACTAGTTTTGAGATTATATGACGTTCGGCCCATTCATTTTGCAATTTTAACACCTTTCGCCCCATTTTGTTGTCAATTTTAAAACCTTTCGTGCCATTTAGATGTCGATTATTTCCTGGCGAGCGAAAGCGAGCCTGCAATTTTAAGAGGAACCGGCCTTCGGCCGGGACATTTTTCTACCGAAAAATGTACAAATTGGGGTGTTTTCCTAAGCTTGATGGAGGTCTAGGGAGGAAACTAAACAAATATATGAATAAATGAATTAATAGACCAAACAGCCAGTCTCCCCTTAACAATCATCGCTATCAGCTCCACTACCGTATCTTACATTCACTTCCCAACCTTTGGTATGTCCTGTTGATAAGCACCTGCCACACGTTGTATCGTGGTTTTAAAGATGGTACGAAAACGGTACACTGTAAAACCTTAACACTTAAGGGGAGATGGGTGGTTTTTCTGGACCCCTTTCTCCCTCCCCTCGTGTCTACTGTCTAGCCCCATTAGTTTTGACATTTTAAGACGTTCGGCCCATTAGTTTGGCGATTTTAACAAATTAGCTCCATTTCGTTGTCAATTTTAAGACCTATCGTGCCATCTAGGTGTCAATTTTTCCCTGGCGAGCGACAGCGAGCCTGTAATTATTATAAGAGGAACCGGTCTTCGGCCGGGACATTATTCTACCAAAAAATATACAAATGTATCTTGGGGGGGGGGGGGGTCTTTTTTTTTCTTTTTTTTTTCTAAGTTTGAGTGAGGTCTAGCGAGGAAACAAAAATACATGAAATACATGAAATAAATACAACAACCAGAAGTGAACAATCTCCCTTTTACTGTGACAACATTAGTAGACATAAAGGTGTTCTACAGTTTATCTATTCATATTAGAACACATAAACGATCAAAACACTCTTTATGTGTATCATTTGTGCTACAACTAATCATCTTTACAGTGCAATGAAAGTGCCTATGGTAGTTTATTCTTTGTGGTACTCCCATTAAATATTGGAATAAAAAGTTGTCATAATTATAATCAGGGGCAATATCAAAATCAATCAATGTTGAGTTGGTAATGTTTGTTCTAGTGGTGGTGGTGATAGTGTTATTGTGATGTTGGTAATGGTGTTGTGGTGGTGTTGATAGTGGTAGTATTGTTGTTATGGTATTGGTAGTGTTGTTGTGGTGGTAGGGGTGGTTGTTGAGGTGGTAGTGTTTGATGTGGTGGTGGTGATAGTGTTATTGGCATGATGGTAATGGTTTTATTGTTGTGGTGGTGTTGGTAGTGGTAGTGTTGTTGTGGTATTGGTAGTGTTGTTGTGGTGGTAGGGGTGGTTGTTGAGGTGGTAGTGTTTGATGTGGTAGTGGTGATAGTGTTATTGGCATGATGGTAATGGTTTTATTGTTGTGGTGGTGTTGGTAGTGGTAGTGTTGTTGTGGTATTGGTAGTGTTGTTGTGGTGGTAGAGGTGGTTGTTGAGGTGGCAGTGTTTGATGTGGTGGTGGTGATAGTGTTATTGTCATGATGGTAATGGTTTTATTGTTGTGGTGGTGTTGGTAGTGGTAGTGTTGTTGTGGTATTGGTAGTGTTGTTGTGGTGGTTGAGGTGGTAGTGTTTGATGTGGTGGTGGTGATAGTGTTATTGTCATGATGGTAATGGTTTTATTGTTGTGGTGGTGTTGGTAGCGGTAGTGTTGTTGTGGTATTGGTAGTGTTGTTGTGGTGGTAGGGGTGTTGTTGAGGTGGTAGTGTTTGATGTGGTGGTGGTGATAGTGTTATTGGCATGATGGTAATGGTTTTATTGTTGTGGTGGTGTTGGTAGTGGTAGTGTTGTTGTGGTATTGGTAGTGTTGTTGTGGTATTGGTAGTGTTGTTGTGGTGGTAGGGGTGGTTGTTGAGGTGGTAGTGTTTGATGTGGTGGTGTTGATAGTGTTATTGTCATGATGGTAATGGTTTTATTGTTGTGGTGGTGTTGGTAGTGGTAGTGTTGTTGTGGTATTGGTAGTGTTGTTGTGGTATTGGTAGTGTTGTTGTGGTGGTAGTGATGGTTGTTTAGTTGGTAGTGTTTGATGTTGTGGTGGTGATAGTGTTATTGTGATGATGGTAATTGTGTTATTGTTGTGATGGTGTTGGTAGTGGTAGTGTTGTTGTGGTGGTAGGGGTGGTTGTTGAGGTGGTAATGTTTGTTCTAGTGGTGGTGGTGATAGTCTTATTGTGATGGTGGTAATGGTGTTATTGTTGTGGTGGTGTTGGTAGTGGTAGTGATGGTGATGGTGTTGTGGTGGCAGTGGTATTGTTGTAGTGGTGGTGGTGATGGTGTTGTTGTGGTGGTGGTGTTGGTGGTGGTAGTGTTGTTCTTGTGGTATTGGTAGTGTTGTTGTTGTGGTGATGTTGTTGTTGTGGTGGTAGTGACATTGTTGTAGTGATGGTGTTGTTGTTGTGGAGGTGTTGGTAGTGGTAGTGTTGTTGTTGTGATAGTGATGTGGTGGTGGTGGTTGTTGTTATAGTGGTAGTGTTATTGTGCAAGTGGTGTTGGTCGTGGTAGTGTTGTTTTGATGGTTTTGTTTTGGTGTTTTATGTTATTGTTGATGATGATGTTGGGGTTGTTGTGGTGGTGGTAGTGTCGTTTATGTTATTGTTGATGATGATGTTGGGGTTGTTGTGGTGGTGGTAGTGTCGTTTATGTTATTGTTGATGATGATGTTGGGGTTGTTGTGGTGGTGGTAGTGTCGTTTATGTTATTGTTGATGATGATGTTGGGGTTGTTGTGGTGGTGGTAGTGTCGTTTATGTTATTGTTGATGACGATGTTGGGGTTGTTGTGGTGGTGGTAGTGTCGTTTATGTTATTGTTGATGATGATGATGAGGTTGTTGTGGTGGTGGTAGTGTCGTTTCTGTTATTGTTGATGATGATGTTGAGGTTGTTGTGGTGGTGGTAGTGTCGTTTATGTTATTGTTGATGATGATGTTGGGGTTGTTGTGGTGGTGGTAGTGTCGTTTATGTTATTGTTGATGATGATGTTGGGGTTTGTTGTGGTGGTGGTAGTGTCGTTTATGTTATTGTTGATGATGATGTTGGGGGTTGTGGTGGTGGTAGTGTCGTTTATGTTATTGTTGATGATGATGTTGGGGTTGTTGTGGTGGTGGTAGTGTCGTTTATGTTATTGTTGATGATGATGTTGGGGTTGTTGTGGTGGTGGTAGTGTCGTTTATGTTATTGTTGATGATGATGTTGGGGTTGTTGTGGTGGTGGTAGTGTCGTTTATGTTATTGTTGATGATGATGTTGGGGTTGTTGTGGTGGTGGTAGTGTCGTTTATGTTTATTGTTGATGATGATGTTGGGGTTGTTGTGGTGGTGGTAGTGTCGTTTATGTTATTGTTGATGATGATGTTGGGGTTGTTGTGGTGGTGGTAGTGTCGTTTATGTTATTGTTGATGATGATGTTGGGGTTGTTGTGGTGGTGGTAGTGTCGTTTATGTTATTGTTGATGATGATGTTGGGGTTGTTGTGGTGGTGGTAGTGTCGTTTATGTTATTGTTGATGATGATGTTGGGGTTGTTGTGGTGGTGGTAGTGTCGTTTATGTTATTGTTGATGATGATGTTGGGGTTGTTGTGGTGGTGGTAGTGTCGTTTATGTTATTGTTGATGATAATGTTGGGGTTGTTGTGGTGGTGGTAGTGTCGTTTATGTTATTGTTGATGATGATGTTGGGGTTGTTGTGGTGGTGGTAGTGTCGTTTATGTTATTGTTGATGATGATGTTGGGGTTGTTGTGGTGGTGGTAGTGTCGTTTATGTTATTGTTGATGATGATGTTGGGGTTGTTGTGGTGGTGGTAGTGTCGTTTATGTTATTGTTGATGATGATGTTGGGGTTGTTGTGGTGGTGGTAGTGTCGTTTATGTTATTGTTGATGATAATGTTGGGGTTGTTGTGGTGGTGGTAGTGTCGTTTATGTATTGTTGATGATGATGTTGGGGTTGTTGTGGTGGTGGTAGTGTCGTTTATGTTATTGTTGATGATGATGTTGGGGTTGTTGTGGTGGTGGTAGTGTCGTTTATGTTATTGTTGATGATGATGTTGGGGTTGTTGTGGTGGTGGTAGTGTCGTTTATGTTATTGTTGATGATGATGTTGGGGTTGTTGTGGTGGTGGTAGTGTCGTTTATGTTATTGTTGATGATGATGTTGGGGTTGTTGTGGTGGTGGTAGTGTCGTTTATGTTATTGTTGATGATGATGTTGGGGTTGTTGTGGTGGTGGTAGTGTCGTTTATGTTATTGTTGATGATGATGTTGGGGTTGTTGTGGTGGTGGTAGTGTCGTTTATGTTATGTTGATGATGATGTTGGGGTTGTTGTGGTGGTGGTAGTGTCGTTTATGTTATTGTTGATGATGATGTTGGGGTTGTTGTGGTGGTGGTAGTGTCGTTATGTTATTGTTGATGATGATGTTGGGGTTGTTGTGGTGGTGGTAGTGTCGTTTATGTTATTGTTGATGATGATGTTGGGGTTGTTGTGGTGGTGGTAGTGTCGTTTATGTTATTGTTGATGATGATGTTGGGGTTGTTGTGGTGGTGGTAGTGTCGTTTATGTTATTGTTGATGATGATGTTGGGGTTGTTGTGGTGGTGGTAGTGTCGTTTCTGTTATTGTTGATGATGATGTTGGGGTTGTTGTGGTGGTGGTAGTGTCGTTTATGTTATTGTTGATGATGATGTTGGGGTTGTTGTGGTGGTGGTAGTGTCGTTTATGTTATTGTTGATGATGATGTTGGGGTTGTTGTGGTGGTGGTAGTGTCGTTTATGTTATTGTTGATGATGATGTTGGGGTTGTTGTGGTGGTGGTAGTGTCGTTTTTGTTGGGGCTATAAATTATTTTCTCAGAGTTATTTAAATACACTGCTCTCTGATTTATTTATTTATTTATTTATTTATGTATTTATTTATTTTTGATTGCTTTGTCTATTAATTTATTTATTATTTTATTCTTACTTTCCTTGCTAGACCCCCCTTCAAGATACATTTATACATTTTCCGGTAGAAAAATGTCCTGGCCGAAGACTGGTTCCTCTTAAAATTACAGGCTCGCTATCGCTCGCCAGGATAAAATCGACACCTAAATGACACGAAAGGTCTTAAAATTGATAATGAAATGTAATGAAGAGTTTTAAAATTGTCAATCTAATGGGTTGAACGTCTTACAATCTCAAAACAATTGAAGCTAAACATAAGGCAGAAGGGGGACCATAAAAACGACCCATCTCCCCTTAACAGTGATAATGATGGTGTGAGTACTCGGTGATAATATTAATCATAAGTGGGTACTTTCTTGTTTTGCGACTCAACAAACTAAAACACAATTCCCGATAATAGTGTGGTGTTATCATTATATAACATTGAATTATTGATAAAATTGTACAGTTTTTTTAGTACAACAGGAGGAACACCGTCCGGACCAACCGTATGCCTTCTTAGTATTAAGTCCAGAGAGGGTAGAAAGTACATCATAGGAAGAGATTAGGATGTATGGCATAAGTAGGAGAGAGGGGAGGGGAGAGGGAGGAATAGCACCGAAATCATCCAAGATGGAGTTTCTAGCAAGGGTTTGAGCAAAGAGTTCAGCTTTGTCAGAGGATGAAGTGATGGTTGTGCCATCAGAGTGGAAAAGGGGAGGGAAAGACAAGGAAGAAAAATTGTTGGAGAGGTTTTTGGCTAGATGCCAGAAAGCTTGGAAAGAGCTAGATTTGGATAGTTCAGTGCATTTATTATTGATGAAAGAGTGCTTGGCAAGTCGAAGAACAGATTTGGCTTGATTCCGGGCAGAAACATAGGAAGAATGAGATTCTAGAGTTTTAAGGCGTTGGTACCGTTTGAATGCTTCCTGTTTGTTGTGGACAGCAGCAGACCAAGCGTGAGTAAACCAAGATTTTTGTTGCATTAGACAGAGAAAGAAAATGGAATGTACGCTTCCATGCCTGAGAGGATTACCTCGGTAATGCGTTCAGCACTCTCCGAGGATCCTCGGTCACGGAAGCAGAAGTCATTCCATGGGAAATCAAAGAAGTACTGCCGAAGAGCCTCCCAGTTGGCAGCACCAAAGTGCCACAAGCGCCGCCGGCTGGGTGGATCGGGTGGTCCTACTGGAGAGATAGGACAGGTAACGGAGATAAGTTTATGGTCGGAGGAGCCCAAAGGAGAGAACAGATTGACAGTATAAGAAGAAGGGTTAGAAGTCAGAAATAAGTCAAGAATGTTGGGGCGATCTCCGAAGCGATCCGGGATACGTGTGGGTTGCTGGACTAGCTGCTCTAGGTCATTTAGGATAGAAAAGACGAAGGCTTGTTCACCAGGTTGGTCAGTAGTAAGAGAGGAGAGCCATTGGCGGTGGTGAATGTTGAAATCTAAGATGGAGATTTCTGAGAAGGGAGAGATGTATAGAATGTGTTCTACTTTAGAATTTAGATAGTCAAAGAATTTAGGAAAGTCGGTAGAGTTAGGGGAAAGATAGACAACACAGAACTATTTAGTATGAGAATGACAGGATAGTTTAAGCCATAAAGCTGAGAATTCAGAGTCGAAATCGGGAACACGAGAGCAAGTGAGTTTGTTGTGCACTTATGCGCAACATCCGCCTTTGGCTTTGAAATTAAGAGAAAGTAGGAGGTTACAGCTGCTGGCAGCTATTTTCATTATACACATAATATATGCGTATATGGAGTAGTAATATTGCTTTATATAGTAAATATAAAGAATTTTGTCGGAATTGAAGCCAAATCTTTATCACTGGTGGCACTTAAAAAAATATGTCTGTCATATTTTAGAAGTTAAATACCATCTATATTTGAGTTACCGCCAGTCCTCCATTTTTTATTTGGCCGACACTAGACAACTGAGTGTGGGTGCTGAAAGGCTGAATTACCAGGCTCTCCAGCTATATGCGTCCCGGTATACTGAAAGGGTTAACTCCAAGCACTCAGCCTGTAGTGTCACTTATCTAAAGCTGGAGATAATGGCATATTCGGGAGAGATTCTCACGTAATTAACTCCTTGACTTAGTTATGCATTAACCACTTTGGTTGAATGACCCCTTCATATTTCTCATGTAGTGAGTGGTCATACAAAGGATTACAAACATTAAAATATATGAATAAATAAACAAGAAGCAGCAACAGGTCTACTGGTCCACACTTGGCCGCTTGGTGAAGGGTAAGCAATGGATACCTTGGAACAAAATAAATGATTAGTGCATTACTCAATTACATATGCTGTCAATTGGGATTTGAGGCGATATATTTATCTAAGTGACCTTCAAAAGTTTGGACTTTCCAACATTCTATGTTAGCGTTTGGCAGTTTATTCCACAAGTTAACCACTCTTGAAAAATATATAGATAAATTGTGCTTTGTGTGAATAAAAGAAATTTCCAATAATTTTAGATACATTACCTCTAGTGTAATTTGAATTATATATCGTGAGGTTCTTACTAGCATCAATATTGTTCAGGTCTTTGATAATTTTAAACACTTGTATCAGGTCACCTCTTAGTCTACGCTTCGTTAAGGTATATTCAGTAGATCAATTCCTTTAATCGTTCCTCATAATATTATAGTGTATTTCTTATTATGGGAATTATCTTGGTTAATCGCCTCTGAAATCTCTCTAGTTTTTCAATATCCTTTTCATAATATGTAAACCAAAACTGAACACAATATTCTATATGAAGACGGACCAACGAATTTCATCAAGTGAGAATAATGGTTTCGGATTTATACTCAAAACATCTTTCTGCGAAACGTATACTTTTATTGTAGCATTAATTTACTTTATTAATTACTTCCTAGCATTTTTTAATATGATTGAACTTGATATAGTTACTCCTAGTTCCTTTGTTGACACTCTTAACCCCTTTTATTTTATTTCTAGCTATATTTAGACGATTTTAAGAAGCTTAGGAAGGATATATGGTAGTTAAAAGGACTAATTGAGATAGTCTGTATCCTTTTAATTAGTAGACGGTCTTACTAAGCTATACAAAATCGTCTAATAGTCACCAGAATATAATGAGAAGTACATCATCGGTACAGAAGGGGTTAATGTGAATGTTCTTCTTGTTCTTGGTGGTGTTTGAGGGCACTCTGATGGGGGCCACCCGTTCGGCTCTTTAAGGGGGTAGTACTCGCTTTTTCTGGACCACCTTCTCCCTCATGTTTAGCATATTAGTTTGGAGGTTGTAGGACGTTCGTTACGTTAGTTTGGCAATTTTAAGACCTTTTGTCTCATTTATTTAATCAATATTAGGACCTTCCGTGCCCTTTAGGTGTCATTTTTTTCCTGGCGAGCGATAACGAGCCTCTAATTTTAGAAGGAACCATCCTTCGGCCGGGAAATTTTTATACCGAAAAATTTACAAATTTATCTTGAAAGGGGGTCTGTCTCGGGGGTGTTTTTTAAGTTTGGTGGAGGTCTAGCGAGAAAAAAAAAAAAAAAAAAAAAAAAAATATATATACAGTAGACCAAAAACCAAGCACTACCCCCTTCAGTCAATTTGAATGCTATTCATTAAATTATTTGGTTCCGGGGTTGGTGTGACTCGAACCTAATAATGACCAGAATAAAAATGAATTGGTTGACCCTTTGTAGATGATGATGTATTATGACGATTGTATACAACTTAGGAAGGATCTGTGGGAACGAATGGATAAAGACTAGTGCAATTAACCCTCTGACTTCCATATACCCTTCCTAATCTGAATGAAATCGTCTAATAATAGCCAGAACACAGAAAATAAATGCGTCATCGTATTTTCTAAAAATAAAGCACAGTATATTATATTATTTATATTTATATATTTGTATTTGTTACTTTCTTATTTATTTGTTTTATTTATATATTTATGTATGTATTTATATATTCATTTATATGTATATATATTTTGTTTTGTTTTTTTCAGCGTGAGAGTGCATGTCATCTCGGTGGCCGGTGAAGCAACTCAATAGGCTGGCAACAGACTGAACACCTGATGGTTACGTAGGAGGCTCTCGGAGATAACCACTGTGTTCCGTAGAGCACATTCCGCAGACACCCGGACAGTCCCATGTGATCATCAACAACATTTACTCTTGAAGTCTTTGAATAACTTGTAAGTATCATATTTGTTAAAAATGAGCACAAATTTGTCTTATCCAATTCGGAGGGGCCATTAAGGGAGAATGGATCGCGAATTGGGGCGATAAGAGTGTAGCATAAAATCGTAAACAACTTCCTCCCACTCCCCCACCCCCCACCCCACCTCGAAGTTAATATTACTATTAGTATTTATGTGCAGGGGCAAAACTAGGGTAGTCATTAAATTACACTAGTCTTATCTCCAGTTGAAGGACTCATGAGCAGACAAGCAGGGGGAGAAACAAACAGACAACTTAAGAGGACTTTCTGGGACTTAATCCATTTTGTATATCGATTTTGGAAGTCATCTGCTATAGCCGGCCATGTTTTACTATTAGTTGTGTGGTGGCACTGTTCAAGGTGTAGACAAACATACATAGTCACCACCAAGAATTTTGAATTAAAAAAGTAGTTTTACCAGTGGCTCATATTGTATGGCAATAAGCCTAGATTAAATGCCCTTGCGCAAACATTTATCTATATAATCAAAGCTGTATCTAGGACCCTATTCGCTTTAGTTTTCACAATATTAAGTTTGTTTCAATGTCCTTTGCCGTAAGACTTTATTGTAACACATACTTCTTTAGAATAATTATAAAACAATGTATTCTACTTTTATAAACTAGTACATGTACTTATGTTAGCGAGTGTACATCCCAGAGCAGCTAGGGGCCTAGTTTGGTTTAACCCATGCAAACACAAACAGTTCTATCCAACATATTCTGATAACATCCTTGCGTCACACTCTGTCCACACCTAGATCAGTTGACAGGCTAAATCCAATTAGTTCCAGTTTTGAACACATACAGTACGTCACAAATATGTCACGATAAGTCACATGTCCAGCAAACCCCCACTGATGGTAGATTGGTGATAATAAAGCACACATTCATTGGTTCATCTTTAGAAGTAGGAGAACATAAATAATATAAGTTAAGGAGAGCTAGAGGAAGAGGCACTTTATCTCTCACTATGATTGGTATTAACTTAGGGCCTCATCAAGCACACATAAGGGTCCTCCATACACTTATACTTACTCCCTCGTTACATATAGGGATAAGGAGTAAAATACTCTTAACCTCACGATATGCCACGAGGGAAGACAGATGCCTTTAGAGCTAGGCCATATTCTCCACATAACCAAATTGTTCCTGATGTTCTGTTCCTGTTCAAAATATCTACTAATGAACTGGTCGTCTCTAAAAGAATTTGTTTGATCTATATACCTCGTAATCTAAATGTAATGTAAGATAGAGCATGGTGGCATAAATACCAACATAATAACCAATATGATTCATAAGTAGGAATTAATTCTGGAGGTGGGATTCCCAGTCCCAACCTCCAGGGGCTATCTGCGTCACAATGTGATGAGTGTTGGGGTCGCCACATCTCTACCGATGGAAAATTGAGTGCTGAACAAGGTGAATTTCGAAGTGGAAGAGGATGAGTGGATCAGATTTTTGCAGTGAGACAGATGATAGAGAAGGCATATGAAAATACATAAGGGATATATGGCATTTATAGATCTTGAGAAACCATATGACAAAGTTAATAGATAAGGATAAAGTCGATCAATACCGATTTTCAAGAATTTCGATGCCCCTTCTCCCCACTAGAGATCAAACTCCCTAAAACACCTCTTTTTGACGAATACATCAGAGTAACTGAGTTTTGCTGCGAAACTTAAAACATACAACAGTCCTTTGTTGAAGCACAAGACTTTATATTTCTAGATGCCACCCAATCGCACACTACCACCCCCCACCCCTCATTCCCAGAGACCTAACCCTACTGCTATCACCATCAGTTACACATTAAATTATTAAACTCAAATGGATTGAGCACTTTTGTTGAAACATCACTTTATAATTATGTTGAACCAACACCTATTTGGGGCTGTTTTACGCCTGACCTTTAATAACTATCATCTGAATAACTGAACTACTTTTCATAGCTATTTTTTACATGTGTATTATACGGGTATGAGAAGGACTATTCTTAGGGGGAGATGGGCCGGTTTTCTAGACCACTTTCTTCCTCATGTTTAGCCCCATTAGTTTTCAGATGTTAACTACCGAAACATTTACAAGTTAATCTAGAAGGGGGATCTAATTTTGTTTTGTTTTATATTTAATGGAGGTCTAAGGAGGAAACTAGAAAAATAACGAATACATGCAAAAATCGCCCAAAAGGTGAACCATCTCCCCTTAACGATTATCAAGGAGCTTGGTCTCTCCTCCCTGTCCATTATGGGTTATTTTCCGTCATCATAACCGTGCTGCATTTCGTAGTAAAATTGCAAACGCAAATTTGGGCTATGGAATACATAATTCTTTTTTAATTCTAAGGGATTTTGTTCCCCTCTCCAACCGCTAAGGGCCATTTTTGCCTGGTTTATGCACTCTATATCTTGGTAACCGGGCAGCTATTCACAACAACATTTATATGTGCATTAAGGCTATGATGAACACAATCTGTATCAAATTTGAAGGGATATGATCCACTTTCCCCCCCCCCCCTAATTTTTGGCTAGGAGGCCGAACATTAGGCCACCCTCCGAAACTCTTGGCTACCTAACCAAAGATATTAGCTTTCTGCCTAACCTTTTACCCCTCCGCCTAAAGTGTTGATGCCTGCCCAAACTTTAGGCTACTCCTCCCCTCTGGAATTTTGGTCACCCGCCTAAATGTTTGGCTGCAGGGCCTGTAGAAAGTGTCTCCTTCAAAGTTGAAAGAGTGAGAGAGCCAAATTTAACATTTGTCTTTTCTTTTTTGGTGTACAGTATTGGAAAGAAGATGAGTATGTTTAGTGTCTTGAAGTGGATAGGAGGAGGAGGTGTTTGTCAGAGATAATTGGATTACTCTCTGTGTAGGCGGCAGTAAGTGTGGAGAATGAGCAGAGCGAGTTCTTTGGTCTGAATGTTGGGTTAAAGCAAGGGTGTGTGATGTCCCCATGGCTTTTCAATATATATATGGATAGAGTCATGAAAGAAATACAAGGAAGAGCAGTGGATGTTGGTGTACTTCTGATAAAAGAAGGAAACGAGTGTAAGTTGCCTGTACTGCTGTTTGCTGATGATATAGTTCTGATGAGCGATAGTGAATGGGAGTTACAGGGGCTGGTAAATGAGTTTGGAACAGTGTGTGAAAAACGGAATCTGAGGGTAAATGCGGGGATGAGCAAGGTTATGGTCTTTGAAAGGGGTGCAGCCACAGAGTGTGAGGTGAGGTTGAACGGTCAGGTTATGGAAAATGTAAGCACATTTAAGTATTTGGGCAGTGTGTTGAGTAAAGATGTGAGTATGGATGAAGAAGTGCGGGAGAGGGTGCAACAGGGGAAGAGGGTTGTAGGAACGCTAAAAGCAGTAACAAGAAATAGGATAGTCATCATGGAAGTATAGAAATCCTTGCATGCCAGTGTGGTAATCCCGACATTGACTTACGGGACCGAAGCAGCATGGACGTTGGTGAAGAGACTCAAACCAAGAGTGAGAGGGGTGGAAATGAGTTACTTAACCCGTCCAAATACCAACGACGGCAGAGAGCCGTCAGTAGATAAATCACTCCCCAGTCCCAGCGACGGCTGCCAGCCGTCAGTAATATACGATCCTTGTAATTGCCAGTATCAGACAGTACTTGGTACCGGTATCACGACATTTGAGCACTGCTCTAAGACCTTGGCAACACCTCTCAGCTTATATCCAATCCCCCACAGGCTGGAAGAGGCAGTATTCTTCCATCTTTTGAGGTGGGAGGTTGTTATAACTTGCCTCTGAAGCCATTATGGCCACATTGCTTGGGACTGGGGGATACATTATGCTAGTACCCTATGGTACAGTAGGGGTTAAGAAGTGAGTGCAGAGTTACATGGAGGGATAGACAGAGGAATGAGGAAGTATGACAGAGGTGTGGTGTGGATTTAGATGTGCTGGAAAGTGTGAAAAGGAACACCTTGAGATGGTTCGGCCATGTGGAACGTATGGAAAGCGAGAGTGACTAAGAGAGTGTATGAGAGTGAGGTGGATGGAAAGAGAGGGAGAGGTAGACCAAGTGAGAGGTGGAAGGATGAAGCTAAGAAGTATATGAGTGAAGGCGTTGTTGGATGGGAGGAGGGGCATCGACTGACTGGGGACAGAGGTGCATGGGTCCGTTTTGTTCGTGGCCACCCCTTCTGGGATCACGGCGTCCGGCAATAGATAGGTCGAACTGTATAGGTGAGGCCCAAACAGAAACAGTGAGGGAAGCCAGACAAAGAAAATTGGTGATGCTGGCTGAGCCATTTGAGAGTAAACTCTCCTATAAGGCACCTAAGTATTGCAAGCTCAAGAGTATCCTCTTTCATTATTGTCTATTTGCAAGTTAATGGGAAAAATGCATAAATAACTATTTAATTAATCATGTATCGAATTATTAATGAACTCTTAACATACGGCAAAAAGGTATGCTTAAACAAAACATCTAGATTTACATTAATGCACATTCATTATTAATTCATACATGACCTATCTACATTTATTCATACATTCATTCATACAATCACACACATCATAGCCAGAATCAAAGGTCAAAAGACGTCATGACGAAGACGAAGACGAAGACGAAGGTTAAATTGCTCCTCCTCTAATGGTGTGTATATGCGTGTTAGCTTTCTGTTATGCGTGACAGAATAAAGTTTATTATTTTTTCCCGCCATTTATCAATTTTCGCTTGACGCTCTGGCTGGCAGTGTTGTATTTTATTACTACTAATAATGTGTTTTGTATATCAGGTGAGCTAGTTTGTTATTTGGTCTGAGAGGCGCGAAAGGGGTATTGCAGGTGATACTGGCTGTGTTGACCATTGGAGCGTTCTATTGAGTATTATTGTATTCCACTGTGTTATTTTGTGTTTGTGTCGTATTGTGTTTTAAGGGGAGACTGACCGTTTGTTTGGCCTATTAATTAATTTATTCATATATATATTTTGTTTAGTTTCCTCCCTAGACCTCCATCAAGCTTAGAAAAACACCCCCTAGGGGGTGTAAATTTGTACATTTTTCGGTAGAAAATTTTCCCGGCCGAAGGCCGGTTCCTCTTAAAAATTGCAGGCTCGCTATCGCTCGCCAGGAAATAATCGACGCCTAAATGGCACAAAAGGTCTTGAAATTGACAACGAATTGCGGCGAAAGGTGTTAAAATCGCCAAACTAATGGGCCGAACGTCTTATAATCTCAAAACTAGTTTGGCTAAACATTAGGGAGAAGGGGATCCAGAAAAACGGTATGCCTCTCCTTAATGTGTTCTATTATGTTATATTGTGCTTTAGTATGTTATATTGTGTTCCGTTTTGTTCTTGTGTGCTATATTTTGTTCTATTGTATTGTACTGTGTTTTGTTATATTCTACTTTGTTGTATTGTGTTCTAGGTGATCGAGTATGTTAGGTCAGGGTAGAACTAAAGCCGTGGTGCTGTTGCTGATGGCAGTAGCGGATATTGGAGAGTTCTATTGAGTCTTACTTTATTCCATTGTGTTCTGGTGTGCTAGTTTGTGTTCTATTGTGCTTTAATTTGTTCTACCTATCTATATATCTACTGTATATGCTCAGTCCCAATCCCCACTTTTCCTGTTTTTTTTATTTATATTTGTTGTTTTATTTTTTGTTTTATTTTGTTTTATTTATATATATTTTTGTTTTGTATTTATTTATTTATTTGTTTTGTTCTAGGTGAGCGAATATGTTAGGCTTAGGGGGAACTAAAGCCGTGGTGTTGGTACTGATGGGAGTGCTGACTATTGGAGTGGGGCTGCTGCCTCTGCTGGTACGGAAACTGGCTGCCAAGTACCTCCAGAGATCCGGCATTCAGGTAAGGTACCATAGACGAGACGGGAAAGTGGAAGAATTTACCTTATCCCAACAAGAAGAGCAGGTGCTAGCGCTAATTTGGCATTGAAATGTGATTATCCAAAATATTCAATTATTAATTGGGAAGATTTCCAGAGGATTATGTCCAGCCATTATGTTGTACGGGGCTTAGGGCAAAGGAGTAGGAGATAATGATAATGGAACTGGTATCGCAAATGGTCGTACGATGAAAAGATCATGGTATATATACAGCAACTTCAACATAGCTCCAGCATTGATAAGTATAGGGAAATATACCTATTCTAGGGAATAATTCGTATCCTCATTATTTATCCTCTTTCAGAAATTCATGAGTGGGTGCCTGTGTTTCGGCGGTGGAGTGTTGCTGGCCACCGTGTTCCTTCACCTACTGCCCGAGGTCCGCGTCTACCTGGAGAAAGCCACTTCCCGGGGCTTCCTTCCTCACACTTCCTATCCCATGGCAGAGCTGGTGGTCTGCTTCGGTTTCTACTTAATCTACATATGTGAGGAGGTGGTCCACTCATGCATTCAACACAATCAACAGGGGGTTCATCACTCTCATGGAGGGCACAGCCACGGGGAGAGCTATAAGATGAAGAACAAAAGGGAAGCAGATAATATTATGGTAGATGATCCAAGCCTGGGGAAGTTCTTGCCCGATGGAGAGAGGAACACTAAATTGGATGTAGAGGCCAAGAATCAACCCGAGTCCACTGATCCCTTGGGTATGATGAGAACATTGGTTGTGGTGATGGCTCTCTCCTTACACAGCATCATGGAAGGACTGGCGCTCGGGCTGGTACGAACCCCTCGGGACGTGTGGGTTCTGTTCGGTGCGCTGTCTGCCCACAAGCTCATCATTGCCTTCTGCATGTCCATGGAATTACTCGAGAATAGGGTATCACGGTCAACTTTCCTTATCTCCATGGGTATTTTTTCCCTGGCGTCTCCGATTGGAGGAATGGTCGGGGCTTTATTGGTATCGTACATGACACAAACTTCTGCAACCGGTCTCCTAGTACCCACTATTTTAGAGGGACTTTCAGCAGGCACCATCCTCTATGTGACCTTCTGTGAGATACTGGAGCGAGAGAGAATGAAACACAACATCGGGCAGATAAGGACGTGGACATTCCTATTTGGCTTCCTATTCATGGCAGCCTTGCAGGTCATCGACTCTCTTGTGGAAGAAGAGTCACCCACCACAGAATATTACTCTTCCACACAATCTCCAAATGAGACTATCTGGTTGTAGTATCTACTTTACCCCAATTTAAAAAAAAAAAAATCAAAAGGTCATATTGGTGACAATATTAGCCAGGTACTCTACATAATAACTTTCAATTACGTCTCATAATACCCTCAAAATCGTAAAATATAATAGTTTTCCAAAAAATCAAATATATGTATGGTTAATGTCACTGAAAAACAAATAGAAGGATCACTGTGAATGTGTAGGTATATTTGTGATGAACAATATCTTCAGTACCTTGGAGCCACCAATACTGAGGAGGTCGTTGGGATAGAAATTTTAGGAGAGGCCAACCTCTCGAGAAAGCTTCACATTTTACCTATCCCAATTCGGAAAGGCAGCCCAGAGACTGAAAACTGTAGGCTTTCTTGATCTCAACCTTATGTAGCTTACATTCAAATATATACCTGAGTAATAAAGAATACAAATAACAACTTTATCACACAATGTGAGGGTAATTTATTTTTGAAAACTTCACTTATTTCACATTCATTACAAAATACATTATATGATATATTTCGGAAATGTGTTAAGATCTGAAATAACAACATTTTTAATTCCAATGTAAAACGATGATCAGACACTGATTATGTACATCAGTTTTGTTACAGCCTTGTGTTTTCTGTACAGCGCACACTAAATTTACAGTGTAGCATTGGATTTGACGACCCAAGTACCACGTAATCTGAAAAAATGAACGCTTTACTGTAACAAAAATGATAGATTAATAAGTGTTTTAATTATTTACGCATTTTAACATAAACCGGCCAACACTCTTCATGACTACCATTTTTTAACAGTTAAGTATTCAGTTATTACAGTGTTCCTTAGGGCTACAAATTCAGTAGGCAAGTATTATAACAAAAGTTACAGCTAGTTTCTACATAATTATAAACCAATATTACTGTATAGTGACATCAGGATATGTGTCAATTAAGAGCCTCTGTCTTGTGTGTGCTTTCAAAAGTTTCCACTTGTGCCTTGTGGTGTAATGGTTACTATACATCCTTGTAGTATTGTGGTAATCAGTATCAGTTTAACAGTTCATCGAGAAAATACTTAGCTTGCTTCTTAAAATATTTACCTACTTCAGTTGCAATATATGGCCATGACTAACTGTACAGTCAAAATAACTAGTTCACCTAAAGTCTTGCTCATAAACTGTATCATTTTATGGTACTTTTACTTTTCCTTGACAGTATTCATGTGTTTATGATAGACCGTAATTAAAACAATTAGTTTCACGCAGTTGAAATGTTGAGTTCATGTCTCTTTCTTTGTATTTTACACAAACATGCATTATGGTTTTCGGTAAGCTATTGATTTTGACTGTGCATTCCTCAATGACTTAGTGACAAACTGTTTGCCAACAGCTTATGCATTATTATACCACCAGGTATCACATCCATCAATTTATCATGGTAACATCCTGGGATGTTCTTAGTTCTAGGTTTAAACACAATATTAGTGTAGCATAATAATTATGTCTATGAGTCAGTTGCAAATTCATCCTTTGGAATTATAGAATTACCACAAATTCCAATAAATACCAACATCATTTCAAGAGGAGCACAACATAGAATAGAGTGCTTCTCCTCAAATGGTGTTTATATTCATGTTGTCAACCTTTAAGTGGTTATTTATCACAGGTTCCTAATGATAGACAATTGGTTCAGAGATGGAGGTGCTAGTTCTAAAGCCACATCACCGAGATACTATGGAATATATAAACTTGTACATTCCCATTGCCAGCTATAAGACAAACCCAGGCCCTGTTAGGATGATTAACTAATGAACGTGACAATATATTCTGGCTATCACTAGATACTTTTGCTCTCATTAAAAAAAAAATTAGAGGTCAGAATATTAACTGAGATAGATTTCACCTCTTTGATTCTTAGAGACCCTTCCAAAACTGAGTAAAATTTTCTAATGATAGTCCGAATAAATTGAAAAACGCGTCATCGTATCCTGAAAAGTGTATTATTAGCTTCCAGTTTTACCTTAATACTTAAGAATGAAAACTGCCTTAATGAGATTATGTCAAAGTTAAAATTTGATATTCTGTATGTAATTTTATTATTGAATTTTCGAAGTTATGTTGTTACTGTGAGTGGTTTGTTTTTATGGGTGATATGTGAACTGTGGGCAGGGAAGGAATTCAATTGTCTTAATAAATAGGTCCTGGTAAAAGTCTGTAGACTTGAGAGATACCAGTTATTTACGTGAACTATAGGAGTTACCTGTATGAAGAAAAAATAATGAAGATGCAGCGCAATCTTTTATCTACATATCATTAACACAAACTCTGAGTTTTTGACAGAATAAGCTAGCACACCATTTGAGGAGGATCACGTTTTGAACATGTTGCATATTGTTTCATCAGGTCAGTGGTGAGAGTGAGCTGTAGTAGTTATGTTTAAGTTTGCAGCCCAGAAAATCCCAATGGGATTTTCAACCTAGATTGGGTAATTAAAGATGACAGTAGGGATGTTGTGGGAGAGCAATGTGTCAGGAATGATAATGCAGTAATTGTTTATGTTGAGGAAATAATCTGAGATGCTTGGAAGGTACACTACGACCGGCTACTTAATTAAGGGGGTCACCGGCTTTTTTATCTTTCTCTCTTTTTCTCTCTTTCCCTGGCTTGCATCCATTCGGCCCCATTCAGCCAACTGTTTGAAGACGTTTATCCCCATCCAGGTGTCGATTTCTTCCTGGCGAGCGATAGCGAGCCAGCATTGTATGGAGAAATCCGGCTTCGCTGGAGACATTTTTCTATCGAAAAATGTACAAATTTAGCTTGCTGTCAAAACAAAAATATATATATGCTGGCTCGCTACTGCTCGCCAAGAAAATATTGACACCTGGATGGGGTAAATGTCTTAAAACAGTAGGTTGAATGGGGCCGAATGAATAGAAGCCAAAGAGAGAGGGAGAGAAAGAGAAAAAATCGAGTTGGGCTCCTTAACATAGAGTTTGAGTGTAATAGAAAGCAGCTCAGCAATGAACAGCTAGTAACCCCCCCACCCCCCACCCTCTTGAGAGTGACATCTGCTGTGAGCAGCGCAATAAATATAATAAATGAAAGACTGAAAAGTTGGTGGGTGCTCTGGCATTGTCGCTGAGATGAATCAGATGATGAAAGCTTCAGGTGACATAGGGGTGAAACTGATCAAAGAGCTTAATTATTCCATTGTTAAGGAGGAGATAATCCCGGATGTTTGGCATAAAAGTGTGATAGTGAATTTTATATATAGGTAAGGGGGATTCTTTGGATAGGGGTAATTATAGGGGCCTGAAAATTCTTGATTAACCCCTTCAGACTCATATGATGCAGAGGTAGCCAGATTAGTAATAAGAAATAGAGTTTTCTCACTCTTATAAATACCTCTCCAAAATTAGTTTTCTGCCCACAGCTAACTCAAAGACAACTGCAGAGGTTGAAGTAACTAAACTAAAGGTTTGTAAATACCCCTGATGGTAACAAAGGCTTTAAAGCATCCCTAATAGGCTCAAAATTGCGTCATATGTCGGAGAGGGTTAAGAGTAGGCCAATCCCTGGGGAGCCGATTTCCAGGTTTTTGGCCCAATTCTTTTATTTTGTTTAGTATTTGTTTATATTGTAGCTTCATATGTATTTTAAACATATTCACCGAGTTTGGTCACTATAGTCCTTTTTTGTTTGCATTTTCACAACATTATTAGCCTATTTATTTTTAAAAATTCGCCAAAAATGCAAATATTTAGTAACTCCTATCAAACTTTTATGGAGCATTCCTAAACCATGTATCTCCAAAATGTCGAAGCTATTTTGTGGTATTTATAATGAGAAATGTCCTAAACACATTTTAGACATCGTTTTATAGTAAATGTTCACAAAATCCAACCAGAAAATAGTTGCTATAATTATTATTCTATGCCGAAATTGGGGTCATACTCTTCGCTGTTTTGTTCATATCTGTATATCCCACAATTCTGCATCATTAGGTCATAATTACTCCCAGAAAAAAAAATTAGAGTTAATAGCCTATTCGACAAAAAAATAATATTCACAAAATTAATTTTGTGCACCAAGATCAGCCTTTAATAGTGACCCATCTTATTATTTCGTTCTCTCTTATCACCAACTGCCATAGAAAACGTTTAGAAACCGATTTAATATGGGTATCTCAAGTAAATGATTTTTTTTTTTTTATGTTTACTGTATGGGACTTTTGGGAAGAATTCCCGAACATTGTGGGATGGGGGGGGGGGATTAGAAGGTGATTCTATAGTGAAATTTGTCTCAAATTTCACACAGAGTATGATAACAACATCTACTATCATTTGACATAAGAAAAAAAAATTAATGGTGAATTTATTTTTGGAATATCCTTGGGAGGGGAGAAGGGCTAATTAACATTTGTTCACATTAATTATGGTGATTATAGTTTGTCCTTGATCAAAGGACATAAAATATAAAATAAATGCAAAATTGCAAAAAAATGCAAAATTTCGCCTAACATCCTTTGGCCTACCCAAGTCATGAAAGTCTGTGAGAGAGAGAGAGTGAGAGAGTGAGAGAGTGAAGGTTTAATTAGGGAAAGCATTGTTATTGATGATGTGCAGTTTTGCTTCATGCCAGGACGTGGTATAATCGATGCTATCTTGAATGGTCAGGCAGCTGCAGGAGAGATATTTACATAAAAATACGGTTCTGTATCTTTTGTTTGTAGACCTAGAAAAGGCCTTTAATAGGGTGCACAGAGATGTCATGCAGTGGGCTATGATAAAGCTTAGCATACAGGAGCGGCTGGTGCATGTGATCATGAAGATGTACGAGTATAAGCATCATATGAAGACGAGCACTTTATTGATAAACGTTTCTCATAGAGTTTCATCAGATCTAAGCGACAAATTGACCTGTTGAAGCTCTAAGCGAAACTAATGTTAAAATCGGACAGGTTGAGAGAAACTTATCCTCACCAGGTTCCGAACCCAGTCACTCCAGATATTTATGGGAGAGTTAGGCACCGTATCCATTCGACCATGAGTGAGCGTATCCGCCCATTGTCAAGTGGATACTGTGCCCCAATCTCCCAAAAATATCTGCAGTGAATGGGTTTGAATCCTTGTTTGGATATCTCTCTAAGTGAAACGTTGTCACTAAAGTGTTCCTCCTCATATGCTGATTATATTCATTCCATTAACATTTCTGAGTTTTTTTAACAAGATGCATGAGGACTCACATTACGACAGTCAGGGTGAAATGTGTACTGAGTGAGGAGTTTACAGTTAGCGTTGGAGTCCACCAAGGCTTTGTGTTAAGCCCCTTCCGCTTTGACTTTATATATCTTAGAACTGGGCTCCCTTGGGAACTGCTATATACAGATAACCGCTTTAATCTTATTGCAGGTATTGTACAGAATGCCGAGGCCAAATTCAGAAGATGAAGGAAGGGTATGGCAAGTAAAGGATTAAGAGCTGATATAAATAAAACCAAGGTTATGTTCAGTGCAAAATTATGGTCGTGGAAATTGAAAACAAACGTGTGTAGTATACAGGAAAGGGGTGGGTGCGAACTCAATCTAGTGTAACATCTGTTGTTGCTCGGTACACCATGGGAAGAAGTGCTAAACTGGAATAAAAGGACGTCTGCCGAGGAAGAAGTCCAAAATTGAGAAAATTTGGAAAGGAGAGCTTGTGTTGAATGACCGCCTCGAGAATGTGAACTTTGACAAAGAATCGCTGGAACTGATGGACAAGTTCTGCTACTTGGGAGATACCATTTCTGCCGGTGGTGGGGCTGAGTGAGCCACTATCGCTAAAATTAGATGTGTCTGGGGAAAGTTCAGAAAACTGCTCCCCATTCCAATCATGAGTAGACTACCACTCCCCTGGAAGGCAAATATGTGCGCTTTGTGTATTAGAAGCGCAATGACCTATGCATCAGAAACGTAGCCTGTCAAATATTGATGATATCAACATAATGGAATGTAAGGAGTTGATAATGGTGAGATGGATGTGTGGGGCCAAACTGTAAGATAGCATATCTAATGAAGAGCTGGGGGTATGATTACGTATCAAGAGTATCAGTGATAAGATGTGTAGCCTACAAGCAGGCTTGGATGGTTTGGGCATGTAGAGAGGGTGGATGAACTAAACTGTGTGAAAAGTTGCAAGTCCGTGAACGAGGAGGGAGTTGCATCAATGGGTAGACATGGAAAGACATGAGATTATACTATATGCTCTGATCTCGAATTTAGAAACCTGACAAGTGAGGCACCTCTGAACAGGGCTGCCTGGAACTCCGCCATTAGGACGCGAGACTAAACTTGCCCCTCGTGTGAAAAACTCGGTCTATAAATGTATGTATATACAACATTGTCGATAAAGTGCTCCTCCTCACATGGTCCTTCATCGAGTCTACATAGTATTTCTTGTTTGCTGTGCTTTTACCAGCCAGAATCTGTTTGATTTGTGTTAAAAAGAATATGCATATTTTTACAAAATAAACAGAGATTATAGAATTTTTCATAATTTCCTTTACTTATATTAAACTAAGACTATTTTATCTCGTTGGAATACCACTCAGTGAGGCAGATAATGTATAGGTTTTTAGATGAAATGACAGATATTCTGCTAGTCAGGAAATTACGAGGCCGCGGTGATCCCTATCCGGCTTCATCTTCTGTGAGGTGACATAATAATACTATTAACCCACTGAGCCCCAGCGACACAGCGTTTGCGTCCGCAATGTATGTAACGCTAAACCCCAGCGATGCAAACGTTGCATCCATGTTACTCCGGTCCCAATTACTCCGGTCCTATGGCACCTAGAGGGCTCAGATTTGTATGGGAACTGTGTAAGTATCCCACGCAACCATGCCGATGGTTGAAAACTCTCAAAGTCCAACCGCATGCACGTGAGCGCGCAAAAACCGGTATTTTGGGTGTTTTTGCCTTCAATTTTTTACTCTTGTAAAATTGACTTTCGGGGTTCCGTCGGACCAATTTTTGACCTTTTTGATAGTTTTTTTTTTTTTTGTTTTTCCTTCATTCCTAACCCATTCGCTATTGTTTCTGAAAGAAAAAATTCAAAACCTGCCGGTCCCTGGTGGTACATTTATTATAAACTAGCTGGGGCTCAGTGGGTTAATAATAATAATGACTAGCAGGGGTACCCGGCGTTTCCCGGGTAATCACCATAATCACCATCACTACTACCACCACTACTACTACCATAATCACCATCATCAATCACTACTACCACAATCATCACAATGCTACTACTACCATAATCACTGGCCTCGACCTCCCTGTGCCTCATTAAACGGCGACCTCGATTTCGGCCGCTAAATGACCTCCGATTTTGGATCTGACCTCATCGGTTCCCCCATTTTGGGGGGCTGCGAACAACTTTCGTTCCATACACCTTTTCGATCGGAGGCTTCCTTCTGCCCCAAAAGGCCATTTTATTTTTAAACCAAAAGCGATTATTCCGATTTCGCGCCCATTTTCTCCGTCCCTTTCACCCTGGGGAATTCTATTTTTTCACTAAAACCTGCCTAGGAACCCCCTTACTATGGATACCAAGTATGAACGCTCTAGCTTAAAAAATGTGGCCATGCATAAAGAACAGACACACACACACACACACAGACAATCGAAAATATTATATAGACTAGCAGGGGTACCCGGCGTTGCCCGGGTAATCACCATAATCACCATCACTACTACCACCACTAATACTACCATAATCACCATCATCAATCACTACTACCACAATCATCACAATACTACTACTACCATAATCACCGGCCTCGACCTCCCTGTGCCTCATTAAACGGCGACCTCGATTTCGGCTGCTAAATGACCTCCGAATTTGGATCTGACCTCATCCGTACCCCCATTTTGGGGGGCTACGAACAGCTTTCGTCCCATACATCTTTTCGATCGGAGGCCTCCTTCTGTCCCAAACGGGCATTTTTTTCAATTTGTTTTCTTCTTTCTTTGATTTCGCGCCCATTTTCTCCGTCCCTTTCACCCTGGGGAATTCTATTTTTTCACTAAAACCTGCCTAGGGACCCCCTTACTATGCATACCAAGTATGAACGTTCTAGCTTTAAAAATGTGGCCATACATAAAGAACAGACACACACACACACACAGACAATCGAAAATATTATATAGAAGATAATAATAATAATAATGATAATAATAATAATTAAAGTTGCAAGCAACGTTGTCCGGGGTTCGAGGGGTTTTGCAAGCAGGGTATTGTGTTGAATACAAAAGTTGTGTCACAGATATCAAAAGATAATTTAACTTATTGGGCATGGAGAAACTACAAAAGGAACAGATTGTGCAAACAAATAAGAACGAGAGAGGGAGAGATTGCCTGTATAAGGGATCTGCCTCTATTCATTTAGTAACAGAGTTGTAGATATGTGGAATAGGCTACCGAGTGCTATAATGGGATCAAGAACAATAGAGTTTCAACTTAAAATTAGATAGAACGAGATGGGTTGGGTGTGAAAGGGATCTGCCATGTGTAGGTCAATCGGCTCTCTGCAGACTACCGTTTTCTTATTTTGTTTATGTTCTCATTTGTGAGGGTGAGAGAGTATGGCAAGAGAGAATAGGATGTCATAAATGTAAGGAAGATAGCGATAAATATGAGAGAGAGAGAGAGAGAGAGAGTGCGGGATGGGTTGGGTGTGAAAGGGATCTGACATGTGTGGGCCAATCGGCTCTCTGCAGACTCCGGTTTTCTTATGTTCTCATTTGTGTGAGAGAGAGAGAGAGAGACTAGGATGTCATAAATGTAAGGAAGACAGAGATAAATGAAAGAGAGTTGTTATGAGATGGTTTGGGTGTGAAAAGGATCTGTCTTGTGTGGGCCAATTGGCTCTCTACAGACTCCCATTTTCCTATGTTCCTATTTCTTACAATTGTGTTTTAGTTGCAGGTATATAATAACATGGGTGTATAGTAACTAGTGTAAATAACAGGTAACGTTTATGAGATGGGTTGGGTGTGAAAGGGATCTGCCTTATGTGGGCCACTTGGCTCTCTGCAGACTCCCCTTTTCATCTTGGTTGCATGTGTGAGGGATCTGCCTCATTTGTACCGGTGTGCAAAACAAACAAGAACGAGAGAGAAAGAGATTGGCTGTGTAAAGGATCTGCCTCTATTCGCTTGGTAAAAGAGTTATAGATACTGTATTGCACCGGCACTAAAACTAATAGAGTTTTCCCATGCTAGAATAAGAAGGGCTATAGAAAAAATTAAAAGAAGTAAGTCACCGGGACCGGATGGGATACACCCAAGAATCATAAAGGAAGGAGGTGAGATGTTAGTAGAGCCATTGAAAATGTTATTTGAGGTATCGTTTAATACAGGACAAATCCCGATGGACTGGAGAGAGGCGAACATAACAGCTATATTTAAGAAGGGAAAGAGAAATGACCCAGGGAATTATAGACCAGTCAGTTTGACAAGTGTTGTGTGTAAACTAATGGGAACGGTAATTAGAGAAGGAATAATGGAGCATATGAAGTCAAACCAACTTTTCAGTGGGAGACAGTTCGGATTCTTGCCGAGGAGGTCGACGGTACTACAGCTAATTAAGGTGGTAGATGATTGGATGCAAATTCTAGAAGATGGTCATGTAATAGACGTGGTATATTACGATTTTATGAAGGCTTTCGATAAGGTCCCACATAAAAGGTTAATAGAGAAAGTTAGAAGCTATAATATAGGGGAGAAATGTGTGAAATGGATAGAAGCCTTCCTGAAAGATCGGAGACAGAGGGTACTGGTGAATGGAATAGGCTCGGGGTGGAGGGAAATTACAAGTGGGGTACCTCAGGGATCTGTGTTGGGACCACTGCTGTTCGTTATATTTATCAACGACTTACCTGAAGTTATAACTAATGGAAGTGAGGTATACCTGTATGCGGATGACACTAAGCTGTATAGAAGAGTGAGGAGTAAGGAAGATGTGAGTTTGCTTCAAGGAGATGTGGAGGGCATGAAGGGATGGTCTGAGCATTGGTTAATGCCTTTTCATCCAAAAAAATGCAAGTACATGCGGATTGGGACAAGCAAGATAGACAAGGTAGGATACAGTATGTATGAAGCGATGGAGGAAGTGAATGCAGAAAAGGATATAGGAGTAGCGATAGACAATAAGTTAAATTTCTCAACATTTAGCGGAAAAGATAAACAAAGCCAATAGAATTGTAGGGCTGATAAGGAGGACATTTGTGTCACTTGACGAAGAAATCTTCAGGAATCTCTATACAGCGCTGGTTAGGCCGCACCTGGAACATGCGAACCAGGTGTGGGCTCCATATATGGTAAAGGATATAGAAGCAGTGGAGAAAGTGCAGAGGAGAGCTAGCAAGCTGGTACCAACGTTGAAGAACGTGGGCTATGAGCAGAGGTTGAGGACACTGGGGCTTCCGACATTGGCATATAGGAGAAAGAGAGGGGATATGATAGAGACTTTTAAGATAGTGTCAGGAAAGTACGATGAGGATGTGTGTGAAGGTATCTTCTTGATGCGGGAGGGAACAAGAACGAGAGGACACTCTAAGAAAATTTACAAAGAAAGAAATAGGCTTGAGAAGGCAAAGAACTCATTTTGTGATAAGAGTCGTAAATGAGTGGAACGCACTGCCCCAGTATGTAGTCGATTCCGAATCAATAAGGAAGTTTGAAAGTAATCTTGATAAAGCATGGGAAGACAAGATTTGAAGTTTGATTATAAAACAAAAATACAGAATAGTAAAAATGTTGCGTCTGCTACCGCCGCCGCCAACACCGTGAACGACCGCAGCAGTGCAAGTACTGGTACTGAGCTGGATACACAGGCCTAGTTTGCCTTTTTCCAGAGGATCTACTGTAAGAAACTGTAAGAAAGTATGTGGAATAATCTACCAAGTGCTATAGTGGGGTCAATAACAATAGAGCTTCAACATAAAATTTGATAGGACGAGATGGGTTGGGTGTGAAAGGGATCTGCCGTGTGTGGGCCAATCGGCTCTCTGCAGACTCCCATTTTCATCTTGGTAGCATGTGTAAGGGATAGATCTGCCTCTCTCGTAACAGAGTCGTAGATATGTGAAATAGGCTACCTAGTGCTATAGTGGGATCAAGAACAATAAAGAATTTCAAGATAAAATCAGATAGACATGGACAAAATGGGTTGGATGTGAAAGGGATCTGCCTTTTATGGGCCACTTGTCTGCAGATTCCCATGTTCATCTTAGTTGCATGTGTAAGGGATCTGCTTCGTTTGTACCGATGTGCAAGCAAACGAGCGACAGAGAGAAACTGGGTGTGTAAGGGATCTGCCTCTATTCGTTTAGTAACAGCGTTGTAGATGTGTGGAATAGGCTACCAAGTCCTATAGTGGGATCAAGAACAATAGAGTTCAACATAAAATTAGATAGGACAAGATGGGTTGGGTGTGAAAGACTGCTACGGGTGTGTCTGGCCACCATTTACAATACCTCTACAGATGGGACCAAGAGAATCACCTCTACAGGACCTCACTTGAGGAGTGGAAATAATAGAAAAGGAATTAGGAGGAACAAAAGCATGGCCTTCAATATAGAAAAAGTCAAGAAGAGTGAATCAAAGAAAAACATATATCATGCAGCCATGCAAGCCTTTTATATAAAGAGTATAATCTTAAAATATAGAGAACAACCTGGTACATGTATTATTAGGGTAAGTGATTTTATAGAATAATGATTGCCTTCACAATAAGGAAAAAAATGAAATTCCCATACTACTATTCTGAGATAGGTCAAATTGAGTTCAAATTATCATCCAAATATAGCCTGACTGAAATTGAGGGAAGGTATGCAAACACGGGTAATACCTTCCACTGGTTCAGCTTTTAGTGGGTAGAGAACAGTGTTGGCTATACTTTTCTATAGGACAAACCTGTCCCTATATACAGACCTATTTCATATGGACTTAATTATTTTAGAGTAAATTTAAGTAATTTGCTAAATGAACTAGACAAATACCGGTACTCAATTAGTTGCATTGTGAACACATCCAAACTAACTCTTCTATTGCAAAATTTAATGGAAAAGCGTGGATACTCTCAACATGTAACACAACCAACAACTGAAAATGGCACCCTAATTGATCATGTTTATGCTAAGAGATGAGGAAATATGTAGGTGAAAGTTATTCCCACATATTACAGTTATCATAGTGAATTTCCATTGAAATTTGAATGCCCCTTTTTGTATGTTTTTCCCCTTCTATTCTTATTCTGTCTAATTCGGTTGTCTTCCGGACGGCCTATATCATATGCCACCCTGGCCTGGCTAGTTTATTGGCTCCTGACTTTATTTGTGTCTATGGTCGCTGGTGCGGTCAAGCTGACTCGATTCCCCTCAGTGGTGTATTATGTGTGTATCTCTGTGTGATTTATTTCTTCCTTAGACCTGATTTCTCATTCTTCGCCCTTGATCACTTTTTAATTGGTGCTGCAGTGTAGCAGTTCTTGACTCACCCTTCGGCCCTACCCTATAAGAGGAACTCTGGTGCGGCTGAATTGGGGAAATGGTGAGAAATGTCTGCATATCTTCACCTTCCTAGATTTGTTCACCTCTTGGCCTTCCCTACCTATCATATCTTGATTGGTTGTCCATCTTGATCTAATCCTTCAGGCCAGCCCTATAAGAGTTTTTTTTGGGAACTCAGTGGTCTGGTTAAACTATTTTAATAAATATCATTTTAACCCTTAACCATCGGCGCTGGACATGTCGAGTTAAAGAAAACGTGCCCATATGCGGGCCTCGACATATGTCGAGTGCAATTTTGAGCACGTAATGTGCTCTGAGAGAGAGCTGAGCGGTGCTAGGAGCAGAGATTACTTCCTGACCGCTCGCCACCACCGCCGTGGGTCGACTGAAATTTATTACACCCTCCTCCACCCTCTCTCACTCGCTACACAGGGAATTATGTAAGGAAATTACCTTATTTTAGGGTTTTTGCACTCGTGTTGCACGATCGTTGCAAGAGAACCAGTGGTCGTAGAAAGATGGTTCGGGTGTCACATTAGTTTTTTAGCCAAATAAAATAATATTAAATCTGGTTCTGATTACTGGCAGATCTCTTGCTTATTTCATGGGAATTTTAAAACTTTTATATTTTATTATAAGCATATTTGATTGGAAGGTAACTTTAAATTAAATTTAGGTATTGACAGTTTTGCTTTTATCTTGAATCGTCCCAGTTTTGGTTTGTTTATTTTGAAAGTTTGACATTATGGCAATTTTGATTAGTTATTTTGCTTTTATCTTGTACCGTCCCAGTTTGGTTTGTTTATTTTAAAAGTTTTAAATTATAATTGTTCCTGCCGTTCAGCTTTGTCTCCCACCTTTTCCTTGATTGCCCCTTGTTGACTGTAGCTCTTTCACATTTCTGTCCATTGAAATCGTTCCTTCGCTGCCGTAGTCTTGCCGATATTCTTTTGGAATCTGTGTTGGTGGTGTAATGGATTAGATGCTTATGTTCTGGGTGTGGTGTCCTGAGTTTGAATCCCGGGAGGACCATATTTTGTTATTATGTTCTATCCAACAACCAACCTTACTCCTAAAATCGATTAATGAAATATTACAAACAGGTTATAACATATATTATTACAAATATATTATAACAGATTTTGATTAGTTATTTTGCCTTTATATTGTCTGTCCCAGTTTTGGTTTAAGTTTGCAAGTTTTACATTTTAATTTATTACACATTCAAGTAATAAAGTACATTGGGGTTTGTAATTGATTAATGTTAAGAACTGAGTGTTAATTATTTCCTTAGACCACATTATGTCCTTCCTTAATCGAATTCACTTCCTTGCCGATATTTGATTATCTTTATTTTGAATTATTTCATACATTTTATTTTAGTAAGCGTTGTTTCCACATAGCGATTTTGATTAGTTATTTTTCCTTTATATCGTCTTTGTCCCAGTTTTGGTTAGTTTAGTTTGCAAGTTTTAAATTTTAATTTATTTCTAAGTTTCCATTCTGTTGCTCTAGTTGTCAATCTGCTATAAAAGTGTTGGTGGTGTAATGGTTTAGATGCTTATGTTTTGGGTGTGGTGTCCTGAGTTCGAATCCCGGGAGGACCATATGTTTTTATTAGTTTATTAAAGTACATTGGGGTTTGTAATTGATTATTGTTAAAGGGGTGTTACTTATTATAGTTATTAGTTTTTTTTTTTACTGTTAGTCAAAGTTTTGGTTTGTATATTTTAAGTTTTACATTATAATAGTACATAGAATATCTTGCTTTTTGTTCTCGTCTTCAGATCTCAAAGTTCTGCCTAACCTTATCCTCTCCATTCCTTTTTGGGTACTCCCAAGTTTAAGTTTTACACTTTGTTATACTGTCTTCGTAGCGCAATGGATAAATGCACTGAATTTCGGTGTGAGCATCCTAGGTTCGAATCCCTGGACTGCCAAATGTATTTGTTGATTTAATTAATTGAGTTTAGGAGTAAAGTGGTTGGTGGAGGTGACATAATAACTCAAAGTTTCAGATTCATTAATTAGTATATGGAAGACACATTGGTTGTATACTTTCCTTTTTAATGACTGGTAGCTTGCCTACTGTAGGTGTGTGTTTGTATTTTGTTTGTGTTCATTGTTTTGTTGTGTTATCCCTATTCTGGCTCTGTCTAGAGTCTGCCACCCCCCAAAAAGATTAAAAAAAAAAGGGAAAAGTGGGGATTGGACCTGAGTATATAGAATAGAATAGCTTGCGTTTCATACTGGAGCAGTTTAAAATATTATTGTAAAGCTTGCAAAATATATGAAACCAAACAAAAATAGCACTCCATGCCTATCCTTCGCTCTATTGTTCTAGTGATTTATTCTTAAACTGTTTTTTCACTATCTGTTGTGGTTGAATGAGATGATTGGTGTTGGTTTTATTTACCTTTTCAATCCTATGTTAAGGCTCTATTTTCATCCATAATTTGTTGTATCCCCCCTCCCCCGTTTTATATGAATTTTCCTTTTGAAATCTCACAATAAGTTAGGTTCACATTTTTAAGTTTTCTTTTACTTCGACCATTCTTGTCCTAGTCATACAAATATTTATAATTTTCAAAGGTTAATTCCTCTATACATACATACATACAAGTTTAAAGACCGTTTTGACCACAGAAAATGTAGTTAGTATCAAGTCGTAAATTGCGGCTTTCCAGGTGTCCCTGTCAAGGGCTGCCTCTTATTGAGATCGAACTGGAGTACCCGAGCACACGTCATTCTAGGTCCACCCCTACCTGACATTTGTTGTTCAACTGCTTGTCTATTTTTAATTCAACTTTTCATTCATATTTGCACTTTTTCTTTTACCTTGTGTTTAGCTTCGATTTCACTTATTCTTTCCAGTTATACTGGATATTTTGGTTTTTCATACTTTCTCAAAAAAAAAAATTTCCTCCCTGGGAAAATTCTGCTAAAGGATGGCCATGAAATAAATGTCTCCAGGCTACTTTGTCAAGACATGCTTCCTTTGCCCGTACCACAATGCCCCTTCCACTACGTGGAAGTTTTTCCTCGATGTATTTTTCCACTTTCTTTCCCCATACCAAAGGTGGTCTAACACTACTAGCTGCTCCACCCACTCTCGTATCTTTCTTGGCATTCTGTCTTCATTCATTCTCTGAACATTTTACCATACTGTATTTCCATAGTACAGCTCCCTAGTACAGTACTTGAAACTTTCAATCTCTTCCAATACCTAATTTCTCATTATTTTGCAACTTTTCTAATGTTCTTTCTTAACACCTTAAGAGCGGGTGGAGGAGTATAGTTGATGTGCCGCCTAGCGTTTTTTTTTACAGTAAACGAGCTTGTTTCCGTGCTCGTTTTCATGCATAAACAAGAGCCAGAGCGTAATACAAGTATGTATCCCTGAAAGGGCGATAAATGAGCTTTCCGATGACACCAGAACCATCCTTCTACGATGGCTGGTTGTCTTGCAACGATCGTGCAACCGAAGGGCAAAAGCGGTAAAATACCGTAATTTTCTTACATTATTACGTGTGAAACGAGTGAGAGAGGGTGGAGTACAAAGGAGTACAGCTCGGTAGCTCCACGGCCACCGTGGTGAGCGGTCATGAGGTAACCTACGCTCCTCCCACTGCTCCGCTCTCTCGGAGCACATTACGTGCTCAAAATTGCACTCGACAATAGCCGGGACCCGCCACATAGGCCATATTTATTTCACTCGACAATAGCCGGGTGCCGCCAAAGAAGGGTTAATGTTCTTTAATTCTCTATTTTGCGTAAATATCTATGGGTTCGTGCATTGTTCTCTCGAACACCATTACCTTGCATTGACCTTTATCTTTTTGCATACTGTCGAAGTCTGACCAATCTCTGAATTTCTTCCACATTTTCCGGCAACATTTTAAGATCTTCCACTCTCTTCACTCTGGTTCCAGCCTAGCGCCTATACCCATTAATCCCGCCCTACATTCTCGAATCACTCCATGTATATATTGAACCATGGTAACATGACACATCCCTGCCTTACTTCTACATTGACCTCAAAACTCTCGCTTAACTTATCTCCTACCTTCACATTTGCCATTGCATTCCTATAGATTTTTTGTATTGCCATTAGCAACTTTTGTCCCACAGCATATACTGTTGACACATCCCACAGACCCTCCCAATCTACTTTGTCATAGGCCTTTTCTAAATCACTGAATGCGCATTGAGGCTATCTGGTCAATGCAGCTCCTGCCCTTTAATGCCTATTTTGTCATGTTATCTTCTGAAGTCTGTTGCGTATACCTTTTCAGGTATGCTAAGCAAGCTAATTCCCCTATAACTTTCACTCTACTACCCTTCCCTTTGTACAGGGGTACTATCACTGCTTTCCTTTTAACCATGCTAATTTACATAACTGCATCATGTCAACAGCTTATTCTCTCCCATATCTCCGCATTTTACCTTTGCCTATTTTAATAATTGTCTGTTTATCGGTCTTTCATCTACTATTTATTTCTACCTGTCTCCATTCCCATGGAGATCTTTGCCTTTCCCCTACTCTTTATTTATCGAAATTCCATCCCCGACTTCCCAAAAAATGTGGTTCTCCAAGGACTTGAACCTAGGATACTCGCATCGAAATTCTGAACACTAAGATTTGTAAAACGTTCACCAAACTAGATGACTTTGGCTCTTGGTACAAGTAAAGAGTTTCAATAATTGACCTTAACAATATTTAATTTATGCGACTTAAATTTTATATGAATTTTTATCTAGCATTTTTAAGTTTCTCTTATGACCTCTGCTTATTGATTTTATAATGTAAAACTTGCAAAATATACCAAAACAGGTACGTCACAGTATAGACAAAACTTATACAAATGTTAAAATTAATTTAAATTTATTCATTAACCTATAAATAATTAACTTCTAAATAATTAATGAAAACTAATATGAATTTATGATAAATGCTTTGATGGCCTTTTTAATAATCAAAAACTTTCAATTTGTGTATTGATCTTTGTCGAAGAGTATACATAGAACTTCACGGTAAATAAATGTACAATGACCGCATGTTTTGGGCACTTGTACTCCACCTGGTGGGTATGTAGGTAAAGTACCTATATATTGTAAAACTAAAACAAAAATACAATATAAAGTAATGTAATATTTGTTAATGCTAGAAATATATTCCATGGGAAAAAATAACTGAAAATATTTAGCAATTTATCGCTAATTAATAAATATATGGACCTGGAAAGTGTTTTTTAGTAACCCTATTCATGCATAATATGATCCCCCCCCCCCCTCCCCCTGAGGTATGGGGTAAATATATGGAGGTAGAGATCCCCCCCCCCCTCTCTCTCTGGGGTAAATACATGAATCGATACCAGTGTTTCAGATTTTAAAGTAAATATTTCCTGCATCACAAGTCCTATACGCAGCTATCAACAACTTCCAATTACCTAAGATAAACCAGACTATGTGCTTAGAACGTCCTAATCCTGAAGGTAATGCGGAAGATGATTAATTAACTATAATAAAATTCGAACAGGACTCGTGGATTGTAGGGAAGGGTGTGTTTGAATGTGACGTCATTATTCAGTGCCGACAATCGACTGGTAGCAGTAGGACGTTTCGCCTTTGGCTCTTCGAATTTTACCGTATATAAGGTGTGTATGGGGATTTTTCGTGTATATATGACGTGTTTATTGATGTTCTATTAAGGTACAGGTGGTCATACATGTAATTTATAAGAGTAATGTAAGAAAACTGTGGACTTAAGACTGTTTGAGCCGGTTCGTGTATGCTATGTCGTCTGCTTAATATCCTAACAACCAGTAATTACGGGAATATCGTTGACCTCCAAGACATTTAGATAATACCAGGCACTGTTTGGTGTGTGTACATTGTGTCTGTGAGGTGTGTGAATATAGAGGGGGTCATTAACTCATAATTTAAGGTACAAACTAGCAAACGAGGTGACATCGCTGTTACCCCCCTCATCCGCTCCCCCCTCCCCCTTTCTTGACAATTCCCATCCCTGCTCGCCCCTCCCTCCCTCCCTCATTCCTCTCCTTTCCTCCCCGTCCTCTCCAATCCTCTTTCGTCTCTGTTCCTCCTCTCTTCTCTTCCTCCTCTCTTCTCTTCCTCCTATCTTCTCTTCCTCCTCTCTCTTCTCTTCCTCCTCTCTTCTTCTCAACCTCTGTCTTCTGACCCCCCCCCCTCTCTCCTCTCCTCTACTTTCCCCCTGCCCCCCCCCCCCCCCCCCTGTTCCCCCTCCTCTTCTCCTTCACCCAACCTTCCACCCTCTCTACCCCCCACTCCCTACCAATTTCCCTCGCGTCCCCACGATCACCACTCGTTCTCAATATAGTTTATGTTGTATATAAATTGTAAAACTATAATTTGTTTGATTAGATTAGGGCTCCAATGGTTATGATGCAGTCCTATAACGTGATCCGGCATATCTCCCCCCACCCCCCATTTCTCTCTCTTGCACACACACACAGTCGCTCCCGCCCCCCCGCCCCTCTCTCTCTCTCTCTCTCTCTCTCTCTCTCTCTCTCTCTCTCTCTCTCTCTCTCTCTCTCTTGCCCTCTCTCTCTCTCTCTTGCCCTCTCTCTCTCTCTTGCCCTCGCTCTCTCTCTCTTGCCCTCGCTCTCTCTCTCTCTCTCTTGCCCTCGTTCTCTCTCTCTCTTGCCCTCGTTCTCTCTCTCTTGCCCTCGCTCTCTCTCTCTTGCCCTCGCTCTCTCTCTTGCCCTCTCTCTCTCTCTCTTGCCCTCGCTCTCTCTCTCTTGCCCTTGCTCTCTCTCTCTCGCCCTCACTCTCTCTCTCTCTATTGCCCTCGCTCTCTCTCTCTCTCTATCGCCCTCGCTCTCTCTATTGCCCTCGCTCTCTCTCTCTCTATTGCCCTCGCTCTCTCTCTCTCTATTGCCCTCGCTCTCTCTCTCTCTCTCTTGCCCTCGCTCTCTCTTGCCCTCGCTCTCTCTCTCTCTTGCCCTCGCTCTCTCTCTCTCGCCCTCGCTCTCTCTCTCTCTTGCCCTCGCTCTCTCTCTCTTGCCCTCGCTCTCTCTCTCTCTTGCCCTCGCTCTCTCTCTCTCTTGCCCTCGCTCTCTCTCTCTTGCCCTCGCTCTCTCTCTCTTGCCCTCGCTCTCTCTCTCTCTCTCTCTCTCTCTTGCCCTCGCTCTCGCTCTCTCTCTCTCTCTCTCTCTCTTGCCCTCGCCCTCTCTTGCCCTCTCTCTCTCTCTTGCCCTCGCACTCTCTCTCTCTCTCTCTTGCCCTCGCGCTCTCTCTCTCTTGCCCTCGCGCTCTCTCTCTCTCTCTTGCCCTCGCGCTCACCTCTTTCCTCTCTCTCTCTCTCTTCCTCTGTGCTCTCTCTCTCTCTCTTCTCTCCTCTGCCCTCTCTTATCTCTCTCTTTCTAGCTCTCTCTTATTTCTTTCTCTCTCTCTCTCTCGGGTGCTAGCTCTCTCTATCTCGTTCTCTCTCTATCTCGTTCTCTCTCTATCTCGTTCTCTCTCTCTCTTTCTCTCTTACTCTTTCTCTCTCACTCTTTCTCTTTCTCTCTCACTCTTTCTGTCGCTCTCTATCTCTTTCTCTCGCTCTCTATCTCTTTCTCTCGCTCTCTATCTCTTTCTCTCGCTCTCTATCTCTCTCTCTCTCTCACACACACTTTAGACTGTAGGGGTAGGCTTTGTTCTATATACCATGTAGATATTGTTCATACTTCTCACTACTCACGGGCGGCGGCACCTTTAGAATAACATCCAAACATAATTAAAGGGGAGGTAATCGCTTTTTCTGGACCCCCTTCTCCCTCATGTTGAGCATATTAGTTTTGAGATTTTAAGACGTTCGTTCCGTTAGTTTGGTGATATTGAGACCTTTCGCCCCATTTCTTTGTACATTTTAAGACTTTTCGTGCCATTTAGGTATCGATTATTTCCTGGCAAGCGATAACGAGCAGCGAGCCTGTAATTTTAGAAGGAACCAGCCTTCGGCCGGGATATTTTTCTACCGAAGAATGTACAAGTCTAGCTTGAATGGGGTCTGGGATGTGTTTTTTTAAGCTTGATGGATGTCTAGCGAGGACACAAAACAAATAATAAAGATAGAAATGTATAGTTAAAAAACAACAACAAGCAATACTCCCTTAAATATTGACGAAGTAAAGGCAATATAAGGATAGAAGGGTAAATCACTCAGTATAGCCTACCCAATGATTTTTTTTTTTTTTTTTTTTTTTTCCCAATTTCATGTCACTCCGGCCCCTAGTTTTACCGGCCCTAGTCACCCCGGCCTCCCACCCTAGGCACACCGGCCTTACTGTATGCACACCACGGTCAACGGATGTAATATATGAACGAACAATCGATTTCAATCATTCATTTAATTTAGGAAGGAATTGTAGGAGTCGAGAGAGATAATTGAAATTTAACTCAGATTTCCTGAGGGCCTTCTAAAACTGAATGAAGTCGTCTAACGTTAGCCACAGTAAGATAAAAGTGTTCTCGGATACTGGAAGGGTTAACAACGTATTCAAGGCCAGTAGACCTCCAGACACCCCTTGAAACAGTCGGTCTACTGTTCCTCCCAAGGCAAGGGGACAGCACGACATGGGGGACATCTCGGACCAGGAGCAGTGACAAGCGACCAACATCTCGACTCCTTCCCCACACCACACACAGCGCGCAGGTCTACCACACAGTCCAAGCCACCAACCAACATGTCCCTAGCAACCCACGCGTCAATAGCAACCCTCACATGGCCCTAGCAACCGACTCCTCCCCCACACCACACACAAAGACATCCATGGTCAAAATGCAATAGTATACTGGGTGTTGCTGTGAAGTATTTACAAACTATTTGGTGCTTCAAAACCAAAAGTAGAAATATATAGATATTGCTTCTGACCCTACCATTTCACCTGGTGAACTTCCAAAACCCTCAGCCTAAACAGCGAGGAAGGGTCCACGGAAGCCACAGATAGATAGATAGATAGATAGATAGATAGATAGATAAGATAGATAGATAAGATAGATAGATAGATAGGGCCGGTAAAACTAGGGGCCGTAGTGACTTGTTTCCCTTTTTCACACCCTCTCAATAATCTTCTAATTGTCTTAATCGACCCACGTCCCTCCCTCCCTCCCCACTCCATTCGTGCCCCACCCACCTTCCCTCCCTCCCCACTGCATTCACCCCCTTCCTCCCTCCCTCCCCACTGCATTCACCCGCTTCCTCCCTCCCTCCCCACTGCATTCACCCCCTTCCTCCCTCCCTCCCCACTGCATTCACCCCCTTCCTCCCTTCCTCCCCACTGCATTTATTCTCCTCCCTCCCTCCCCACTGCATTCACCCCCTTCCTCCCTCCCTCCCCACTGCATTCACCCCCTTCCTCCCTCCCCACTGCATTCACCCCCTTCCTCCCTCCCTCCCCACTGCATTCACCCCCTTCCTTCCTCCCTCCCCACTTATTCACTCACTTGTTCGTCAAGGGGAATCCACGCAATGCGAGCTAAGCTCATTATTATCGCGCCTCCTTAACTGGGAATGTATTGCGTGAAATGCATGTTAAGTGTTTATGTATCGTTGGAATGGCTGTGGATGTGTGTGTAGTCTGTATTTTAGCCAATTGGCGACATTTGGAAACGAAGGCTTAGGGTTAATATGTACGGTACCATTCTCACTACGGTACCAGTCTCACCCGAAGGCTTAGGTTGACCAGTAGCTTAGGTTGACCAGTACGATACCCATCTCACCTTGTTACCGATCACCAACCCCAGATGGGACGTCACAACTTCGTCCACTTATTCCAGGTTCCTATTTATACTGCTAGGTGAACAGAGGCTACACCGTTAGGAGACTTGCCCAAATGTCTCTTCACCCGCTTCCTCCCTCCCTCTCCACTGCATTCACCCGCTTCCTCCCTCCCTCCCCACTGCATTTACCCGTTTCCTCCCTCCCTCCCCACTGTATTCACCCCCTACCTCCCTCCCTCCCCACTGTATTCACCCCCTTTCTCCCTCCCTCCACACTGCATTCACCCGCTTCCTCCCTCCCTCCCCACTGCATTCACCTCCTTCCTCCATCCCTCCCCACTGCATTCACCCCCTTACTCCCTCCCTCCCCACTGCATTCACCCCTTCCTCCCCACTGCATTCACCCCTCCCTCCCCACTGCATTCACCCCTCCCTCCCTCCCTCCCCACTGCATTCGTCCCTCCCTCCCTCCCCACTGCATTCACCCCTTCCTCCCTCCCTCCCCACTGCATTCACCCCTTCCTCCCTCTCTCCCTACTGCATTCACCCCTTCCTCCCTCCCTCCCCACTGCATTCACCCCTTCCTCCCTCCCTCCCCACTGCCTTCACCTCCTTCCCTCCTCCCTCCCCACTGCATTCGCCCCTTCCTTCCTCCCTTCCCACTGCCTTCACCCCTTCCTCCTTCCCCCCCCACTCCCTTCCCCCCCTCCTCCCTCCCTCCCTCCCCACTGCATTCGCCCCTTCCTCCCTCCCTCCTCACTGCATTCACCCCTTCCTCCCTCCCTCCTCACTGCATTCACCCCTTCCTCCCTCCCTCCCCACTGCAATCACCCCTTCCTTCCCACTGCATTCAACCCTTCCTCCCTCCCTCCCCACTGCATTCACCCCTTCCTCTCTCCCTTCCCACTACATTCACCCCTTCCTCCCTCCCTTCCCACTGCATTCATCTTTCTCCCTCACTCTCCGTCCATCCCTCCCCCTGTATCCATCCCTCACTCTCCGTCCATCCATCCCTCACTCTCCGTCCATCCCTCCCCCTGTATCCATCCCTCACTCTCCGTCCATCCCTCCCCCTGCATCCATCCCTCACTCTCCGTCCATCCCTCCCCCTGCATCCATCCCTCACTCTCCGTCCATGCATCCCTCACCCTCCCTCTACATCCATCACTCACCCTCCCTCTACATCCATCACTCACCCTCCCTCTACATCCATCCCTTACCCTCCCTCTACATCCATCCCTTACCCTCCCTCTACATCCATCCCTCACTTTCCCTCCCTTCCTCTACATCCATCCCTCACCCTCCCTCTACATCCATCCCTCACCCTCCCTCTACATCCATCCCTCACTTTCCCTCCCTTCCTCTACATCCATCCCTCACCCTCCCTCTATATCCATCACTCACCCTCCCTCTACATCCATCCCTCACCCTCCCTCTACATCCATCCCTTACCCTCCCTCTACATCCATCCCTCACCCTCCCTCTACATCCATCCCTCACTTTCCCTCCCTTCCTCTACATCCATCCCTCACCCTCCCTCTATATCCATCACTCACCCTCCCTCTACATCCATCCCTCACCCTCCCTCTACATCCATCCCTCACTTTCCCTCCCTTCCTCTTCATCCGTCACTCACCCTCCCTCTACATCCATCCCTTACCCTCCCTCTACATCCATCCCTCACCCTCCCTCTACATCCATCCCTCACCCTCCCTCTACATCCATCCCTCACCCTCCCTCTACATCCATCCCTCCCTTCCTCTACATCCATCCCTCACCCTCCCTCTACATCCATCCCTCACTTTCCCTCCCTTCCTCTACATCCATCCCTCACCCTCCCTCTATATCCATCACTCACCCTCCCTCTACATCCATCCCTCACCCTCCCTCTACATCCATCCCTCACTTTCCCTCCCTTCCTCTACATCCATCCCTCACCCTCCCTCTACATCCATCCCTTACCCTCCCTCTACATCCATCCCTCACTTTCCCTCCCTTCCTCTACATCCATCACTCACCCTCCCTCTATATCCATCACTCACCTACCCTCCCTCTACATCCATCCCTCCCTTCCTCTACATCCCTTACCCTCCCTACATCCATCCCTCACCCTCCCTCTACATCCATCCCTCACTTTCCCTCCCTTCCTCTACATCCATCCCTCACCCTCCCTCTATATCCATCACTCACCCTCCCTCTACATCCATCCCTCACCCTCCCTCTACATCCATCCCTCACTTTCCCTCCCTTCCTCTACATCCATCCCTCACCCTCCCTCTATATCCATCACTCACCCTCCCTCTACATCCATCCCTCACTTTCCCTCCCTTCCTCTACATCCATCCCTCACCCTCCCTCTATATCCATCACTCACCCTCCCTCTACATCCATCCCTCACCCTCCCTCTACATCCATCCCTCACCCTCCCTCTATATCCATCACTCACCCTTCCTCTACATCCATCCCTCACCCTCCTCTACATCCCTCACCCTCCTCTACATCCATCCTTACCCTCCCTCTACATCCATCCCTCACCCTCCCTCTACATCCATCCCTCACTTTCCCTCCCTTCCTCTACATCCATCCCTCACCCTCCCTCTATATCCATCACTCACCCTCCCTCTACATCCATCCCTCACCCTCCCTCTACATCCATCCCTCACTTTCCCTCCCTTCCTCTACATCCATCCCTCACCCTCCCTCTATATCCATCACTCACCCTCCCTCTACATCCATCCCTCACTTTCCCTCCCTTCCTCTACATCCATCCCTCCCTTCCTCTACATCCATCACTCACCCTCCCTCTACATCCATCCCTCACCCTCCCTCTACATCCATCCCTCACTTTCCCTCCCTTCCTCTACATCCATCCCTCACCCTCCCTCTATATCCATCACTCACCCTCCCTCTACATCCATCCCTCACCCTCCCTCTACATCCATCCCTCCCTTCCTCTACATCCATCCCTCACCCTCCCTCTACATCCATCACTCACCTACCCTCCCTCCCTCCCTCTACATCCATCACTCACCCTCCCTCTATATCCATCACTCACCTACCCTCCCTCCCTCCCTCCATATCCATCACTGACCCTCCCCCCCTCGATACTGAACAGGAAATATGATGTTTCTGTAATATATTACACTATTTGTTTTGTATTGACTTGCAATGATAGTACTGTAATAATGTTCTAGTAATCCTCATTGCTATTACAACTATAGTCTATTTTTTTCCAGCTGAGGGTAAATTGTCACGTTTCTATCTTTGTTACTCAGCTATAAGGTAGATTTTGTAGGGAAATATGCTGTTAATTATGAAAACTTGGCATTAATATGACATACAGCCATAGTAGTTTCATATATTTCCATTAAGTATCGAGAAATCAGCTACTAAGAGATTCAATTTACCATCAGCTGGAAAAAAATCAAGTATAATTGCATACCATATTGACTGACTAGGAATGCGACATAACTATAGTAATTACCAGCGACAATGATGGGGTATGTGTAGGGACCGTAGACTTTATCACTGTATTGATGTACCGTACACTCTTAAGGGGAGGTATTTAGTTTCTTCCCTACGTTTTCATCAAGCTTAAAATTACAACCCCTAGACCCCCTTTCAAGATAAATTTGTACATTTTTCGGTAGAAAAATTTCCTGGCCGGAGGCCGGTTGCTCTTATATTACAGGCTCGCTATCGCTCGCCAGGAAAAAATCGACACCTTAATGGCACGAAAGGTCTTCAAGTTGACAGAAATCGGGCAAAATGTCTTAAAATGTCCAAACTACTTGGGCGAACGTCTTAAAATCTCAAAAGCAATGGGGCTAAACATGAGGGAGAAAGGGGTCCAGCAAAAAATCCCTCAAGTGGAAATCTCCCCTTAAAGGAGAGACTGGCCGTTTGTTTGGTCTATTAATTCATTTATTCATATATTTGTTTTAGTTTCCTCCCTAGACCTCCATCAAACTTAGAAAAACACCCCCTAGACCCCCCTTCAAGATAAATTTGTACATTTTTCGGTAGAAAAATGTTCCGGCCGAAGGCCGATTCCTCTTAAAATTGCAGGCTCGCTATCGCTGGCCAGGAAATAATCGACACCTAAATGGCACGAAAGCTCTTAAAATTGACAATGGAATGGGGCGAAAGGTTTTAAAATCGCCAAACTAATGAGCCGAACGTCTTATAATCTCAAAACTAGTGGGGCTAAACATTAGGGAGAAGGTGGTCCAGAAAAACGGTCTGCCTCCCCTTAACCCTTAGGACTTAGACGATACGATGACGCATTTCTGTTCTGTTTTATAGCTTTTATTAGACGATTTTATTCAGATTAGGAAGGGTATATTAAAGTCAGAGGGTTAATTGAGATGCCTTAGCCTTTTTTTCTTTACCCCTGCACAGCTTCTTGCTCTGTACAGGGGCACAGTGCGTCCTTGTATTGAGTATTGTTCACATGTGTGGGGAGGGTCCTCTCATACCTCACTCCTAGACAAAGTAGAAAGGAAAGCCTTTCGTATCATTAACTCCTGTCCACTCACCAACTCTCTGCAATCTCTCTCTCTCTCTCTTTGCCTCAATGTTGCATCTCTCGCTATTCTATCGCTACTACAATAATCAGTGTCCCTCAGAGCTCTCCCAGTGTATACCATCTCCTCTACGTGGGGCACATGGTACCCGCACCCGTCTTGCAACACAATCCCACCCCTACTCTGTGCAACTCTCCAACCCAAGAGTGAAACGTTACTTTGTCTTTCTTCTATTCAACAGCTGAGCTCTGGAACTATCTCCCAGAATCACTTTCCCTCCTCCTATGACTTAAATTGCTTCAAACTCCGTGTGTCTAGGCATTTTGTCTCGAACATCCCTTCATTTTGGCCCTGACACTCTTTCAACTATGGGGAGGCACTCGCTACAGGCAGTTCTGCCTTTTGTCGCCCTCATTCACATAGAAAAACAAAAATTCCCACAGATACTTCTAAAATTGTATAAAATCGTCTATTGATAGCCAAAATATATGGTCAAACTGCTCTTAATCTTCAAAGGGTTAAACATTCAAGTGTATGGAAGAGGTATATACAATAATTTGAGTATACTGATGGTGATTTACCTTTCTAGCTTATATTTCCATCAGTATAATTATCTTTAAATGGTTAGATTATTATGAACTATTTATTCTTTATTAATTTCTTTACTGCATTACTTTCTTTACGCTTTATTTTGCAATGTTAATCTTTAAATGGTTAGAATATTATGGACACTTTAATTTTATTTTTTTCAGTCCCACTATTACAAAGGAATACAAAGGAAATCAAGCAACAACATGTCTAGCGACCCTTCTAGGCTGCTTGTCCTCCAAAACACTGAGGATCAAGTGTCCAAACAGTGGTTTAGAGTGGGTAAGGGAACATTGGAAAGGGAACTACTGCCCTGGAACTAATGTCCGTGGCAGGACTAGGAAGTTAGTAGGGGACATATGGGTTAGTAACTGAGGGGAGGATAAAATAAAGTTATTCATTTACAAACGCAGTCAGTCGCGGGTTTGATGCGAGATATTTGTCTAAGCGGAGTTTAAATGAATCAACGGTGCTGCAGTCTATAACGTCTCGGGGAAGCCCATTCCACAAGTTGACAACTCGATTGAAGAAGAAATTCTTAGATTCGTGTGAGTTAACCCGTACAGCCCCAGCGACGCGTCTGACGCGTCGGCGATGTATGTAACGCACAGCCCCAGAGACGCGCCTGACGCGTCACCCTAATTGCGCCGACCGTAACCTCAGGTGTAGCCACTCAAGAGGGCTCAGATTTGTATGGGAACTGTGTACGTATCCCACGCAACCGTGCCGATGGTTGAAAACTCTCAAAGTCCACGTGCGTGCGCGCGAGCGCGCAATAACCTGTTTTTTGGGATAATTGCCTTCAATTTTTACTCTTGTAAAATCCGTTTTCGGGGGCTCTGTAGGACCATTTTTTAAGCTTTTTGAGCGGTTTTTCGTGGTTTTTCCTTCATTCCTAACCCATTCGCTATTGTTTCTGGAATAAAACCATTTTTTGAAAACCGGCCGGGTTCTGGTGCGCAAACATTACAAAACTAGCCGGGGCTCCACGGGTTAAAAGATTTACCAATAATTTTGCAACCCTTTCCCCGCGTGTAATTAGATTGGTCGATAGTGAAGTACTTACTACAGTTAATATTGTCGATGCCTTTGATGATTTTGAACACTTGAATTAAGTCACCTCTTAATCTGCGCTGGGTTAAAGGAAATAGATTTAATTCTCTAAGACGCTCTTCGTATGGTTTGTTCTTTAGGCTAGGTATCATTTTGGTAACTGTACGTTGAACTCGTTCTAGCTTGTTTATGTCTTTTTGGTAATAAGGGCACCAGCATTGAACGCAGTATTCCAGAAGAGGGCGGACTAAGGAATTGTAAAGGGTTAGGATAACGTCTTTGGATTTATGCTCAAATGACCTGCCTATAAAGCCAATTATTTTGTTTGCCTTCTTTACAACTTCTGAACATTGTTGACTCGGTTTTAGGTTACTCGTTATTGTTACTCCCAGATCGGTTTCTCTGTTTACATTCGCTGAGTGCCATTCATCGAATAGTTTGCTTTCTCATTTAGGTATCCGATATGTAGTACTTTACATTTATCCGCATTGAAACTCATTTGCCAAATTTGGGCCCAATGTGACAATTTATCTAGATTGTGTTGCATATTGTCAACTTGTTCTTTTGAGAGTACGCTATTTGCAATTTTTGTATCGTCAGCAAATTTTGAGATTGTACAGGTGAGACCCTCATCTATGTCGTTGATGTAAATTAGAAAGATAATTGGTCCTAGTACCGATCCCTGGGGTACCCCCATTGTATGCAGTGTAGTCTTGACCAACGATACATGATGATCATTTAATGACTGTTTACGTTGTTAGAAATCTGACTATATTACTAATTAATATTAATTCTTCCTTCCAGAATATGTGGGTTTTGGTGCTTACCTATTTAACTGCCAACGTTACCACCACTATGACTACTACCAACACCGCTGCCACCACAGCTACCATTACTACCACCACAACTACTGCCAACACCGCTACCACAACTACCACCACAACTATTGCCAACACCGCTACCACAACTACCACCACGACTACTGCCAACACAGCTACCACCACGGCTACCACCTACCACCAACACTAAGGTGCAGGCCGGGCGGAGTGGGTGGAGAAGGGTGGCAGCAGGAGTTATCTGCTATAGAAGGGTTTCTGCAAAAGTGAAAGCGAAAGTATACAAGACGGTAGTGAGACCAGCTATGTTATACGGGATGGAGACGGTGGCATTGGCAAAAAGACGGGAGGCAGAGATGGAGGTTGCAGAGTTGAAGATGCTGCGATTTTCTTTATCAGTGACAAGGATGGACACAATTATAAATGAGTATATTAGAGGGACAACGCATGTATGACGGCTCGGGGGAAAAGCAAGAAAGGCGAGATTGAGCCATAAGGTGGTTTGGACATGTGCACAGGAGGGATGTGGAGTATGTTGGGGGAAGGATACTTGGGATGGAGCTGCCAGGCAAAACAAAAAGGAGGAAGGCTAAAGAGGAGGTTGATGGATACAGTGAGGGAGGACATGCGGGTGGTTGGTGTGACGGAGGAAGATGTAGGGGACAGAGTGAGATGGAGACGAGTGATCTGCTGTGGCGACTCCCTAAGAGGAACAGCCGAAGGAAGAAGAAAAAAAGACCACCAACACTACGACTACCACCACAGGTACCACAACTACCACTGCGGCTATCAACCATGAGTACCAGGATTACTATCATGGGTACCACAACTACCAGGACTACAACCATAAACCTCAACTACCACTGGTACCACAACTACCACCACCACGACTACAACCAGATACCGTAACTAACACAGCTACCACGGCTACAACCAGATACCACAACTACCATGGGTACCACAACTACCACCACCAAGACTACAGCCACAGCTACCACAACTACAACCAGATACCACAACTACCACGGCTACAACCAGATACCACAACTACCATCACTACTACAATGGCTGCCACGAATACTACCACAAATACTACCACAATTTCCGCCAACACCATTAAAACCAATACGGCTACCACCACCAAAATGATTACCACGATAACCACCACTACTAAGACCACCATAACTATGAACATGGCTACCACAACTATTACTACCACCACAGCTACTATTACCACCACTACTACCACGGCTGCCACCACCACCATTACTTCCACAACTACCAGCTGAACATCCCGACCACAACTACCACCATTAGGCCTACTACTACAACTACCACCACCACCATCATTACCACAACTACCAGCAGAGCATCTAGACCCCAACTACCACCACCAACACCACCATTATCACAATCAGAATCATCTCTACCGCAACCACCACCACCAGCTCTACCACAACTACCAGCAGAACATCTCGACCCCAACTACCACCACCACTAGCACAACTACCACTTGTACGATCTCTACCACCACTACCACAACAACCACCACCACTACCTCAACAACCACCACTACCACAACAACCACCACTACCTCAACAACCACCACTACCACAACAACCACCACTACCTCAACAACCACCACTACCTCAATAACCACCACTACCACAACAACCACCACTACCACAACTACCACTACCACAACAACTACCACTACCTCAACAACCACCACCACTACCTCAACAACTACCACCACTACCTCAACAACCACCACTACCACAACAACCACCACCACTACCTCAACAACCACCACCACTACCTCAACAACCACCACCACTACCTCAACAACCACCACTACCACAACAACCACCACTACCACAACAACCACCACCGCTACCTCAACAACCACCACTACTACAACTACCAGCAGAACATCACGACCACAACTACCACTAGTACGATCTCGACCACTACGACCACCACTACCACAACTGACCCAAGGTAAATTATTGATTCCTTGGTATAATTTAACCCTTTGAAGATTATGACGCATTTTAGCAGTTTTTCTGGCTATCAATAGACGTAGACGATTTTATATAGCATAGGAAGGATCTGTTGGAATTATTGAGGTAAAAGACTATCTCAACCCTCTTAACTTACGCAGAGTTGATAAATAGATAATCACACACATTAACTTAAAAAATCAAGGTTTAGAGTGCGTGGATAGTCAGTACTTTAAGGGGGGTGACCTGTTTTTGTTCTGTCCTTTTCTATCTTTCTCTGGCTTGTATCCATTTGGCCCCATTCAGCCTACTGTTTTAAGGCGTTCATCCCCATCCAGGTGTCAATTTTTTACTGGTGAGCGATAGCGAGCCAGCATATTTTTTATTTTTGTTTGACAGCAGGCTAAATTTGTACATTTTTCGATAGAAAAATGTCTCCGGCGAAGCCGGGTTTCTTCATATAATGCTGGCTCACTATCTCTCGCCAGGAAGAAATCGACACCTAGATGGGGATAAACGTCTTAAAATAGTTGGCTGAATGGGGCCGAATGGATACAAGCCAGAGAAAGAGAGAAAAGGACAGAAATAACAGCCAGCAGGTCACCCCCTTAATACCACGTTCATCTTTTATACTACGTTTTTCGTTTGTTATGGATTAATCTGAGACAGAATGTATAAATATGTAGTACATTGCGTAAATACAAAATAATGTTACCAATTACCGGTACTAAGTTACAAATGGACTTTCAAATTTGTGACTGAAAATTTCGATTCTTGGCTCAGGGAAGGCGAATTTGGAGAAACTGACACTAGTCCAGCAAATTTAAATGTAGAGAAGGATGGCTAAAATGATGTGGTAAATCGATTGGTGTAGGTTAGAAAGGTGTAGCGTTAATTTTGGGCGTAGAAAATTCGGGCGTTTTGGGATGTTATAGGGCTGACTTGGGCCAGGCAGCCTGACTAGCCCAGTGCGCGTGGATCCCCAAGGCCTTTATTATTTGTATTATTCGGTTATTATTGAATATTATTTATTTTTTAAGGGTGTTTATGAAACGGACTATATTATTGAGTGCATATTTGTGTGAATAAACCACTAATTTCAACCACATTTACTTATGATTCACGTTTTATGAATAAAGCAGCACTAATTTATTCGTAACTTTCTTTAAATACAAAAATTTAAAAATCTGAAAAAATTCAATTCTAGAAATAAATCGAACTAACTATTGTCAAAGTCTCAACCTTGTAACTCAAAAACTACAAAAGTTACTGGACTTTCAAATTTGTGACTGAAAATTTCGATTCTTGGCTCAGGGGAGGCGAATATGAAAAATCTAACACCAGTCCAGCAAAGAAAAAAGTATATAAAGAAAGTCTAAAATGATGCGGTAAATCCATTGGTGTAGGTTAAAATGTTGTAGCGTTATTATGGGCGTGGTAATTTCAGGCGTTTTAGGCGTTTTTGGGTGACTCAGGCAGCCAACCAGTCCCAGGACCAACGCGCGAGCTACCGTTTTCTATACAACCCAGTTTTGTAGAGATTTTTAAAGGCAACTCAGTTCTTTGTACTGTCAACATATTCCGCACTTTGTAAATATGTTATGGTTTATCACTTAAATATTTAAATTCATTATTTTTATGATCCGTACTTTACAGTAAGGTATTTTATAGATTATTATGTTTAATATCCTGTAGGCCTACTTCGTAAATATTTCTTAGTCGATTATTCTAATCGATAATTTACCTTTTGAAGATCATGACGCATTTTGACAGTGTATTCTTACTTATTAGTTGATTTTATACAGCTTAGGAAGGATCTATGGGAATTATAAGGGTAAACTACTGCCTCAATTTACCCTCTGACTTCCATAGACCCCTCCTAACCTGAATACAATCGTCTGATAGCCAGAATAAACTGCCAACACATGGTCATAATCCTCAAGGGGTTAATCATGTGGAAGTTTCTATACTCTGTTTAATTTCATCTGACGATAAATTGAATCCCTTAGCAGCTAATTTATCGATAGTAAATGGACAAATATTAAGCCACTAGGTCTCTGCATCCTAATAAGACCAAGTTTATATATAATTAGCACCATGTTTCACTACAAACTACTATGTCTGCATCCTATTAAGACCAAGTTTATATAATTAGCACCATGTTTCACTACAAACTACTATGTCTGCATCATATTTATATTAAGACCAAGTTTATATAATTAGCACCATATTTCACTACAAAATCTTCAAAGTAACTGAGAAATCTTGATGGGAACTTTGAAAATTTACCGTCAGTTGAAGAGAAACAGAGACTAGATATGAGGAAGTTAGGTTAGAAAGGTGTAGCGTTAACCCTAGCAATACCGATGATATATTTTTGTTATTATTTCAGCTGCATTAAGACGATTTTCTTAAGTTTATGAAGGATATATGGTAACTAAAAGGATTGATTGAGATAGTTGTAGCCTTTTAATTGGTATACGTCCTTTATAAGCTGAAAAAGATAATCTAATAGTTGCCAGAATATTATGAAAAAAACGTTACCGGTACTTAATGCGTAAATATTATATTCCTATCCCGTACTGTGTAAATATTCCTTAGTCTCATATTCCTATTTTTTCTGATCTTTTTCAGGATTTTAATTGGTGTTTGCGTCCCACCTCCCCCACCGAACTATGGACTCTGCCAGAAGCTACCAACACCATCACTGAATTACCAACACACCAGAACCTACCAACACCATCACTGAACTACCAACACACCAGAAGCTACCAACACCATCACTGAACGACCAACACACCAGAAGCTACCAACACCATCACTGAACTACCAACACACCAGAAGCTACCAACACCATCACTGAACTACCAACACACCACAACCTACCAACTGTCTTGGGTATGTTACTGATGCCCTTACTATACTATTAGCTCCTCCAGGATTATGACGCATTTTGATACTTTATACTGGCTATCATTAAGCGATTTTATACAGCTTAGGAAGGATATGTAGGCATCAGAAGCGTAAAGACTATCTCAATTAGCCCTCTTACTTTCATATACCCTTCTAATCTTTACAAAATCGTCTATTAATAGCCAGAATATACTGTTGAGGTTCGTCATAATCTTGAAAGGGTTAATATATGATAATATATTTAAATTGTCCTGTTGCTATACTGTTCATAATAATAAGTAATCAGAAAGTATATACAGTAGCTGCTCATTCTTTCCTTATAATTGTTTGATAATTAACATCGTATTTCCTTGCTTAACTCTTGTAACTAAAATATTCAAATTGGAAACATTAAAAATCAGTATTTGCCTACTTGTTGTGAACAGTATAAGCCGAATAATATAGTTTTATTTATGTATTTATTTAAAGATCCTAAATTAATGTTTTATTTCTTGTTTCCAGGATTGGAGTTGCTGCCTGTGGACTCTGCCGGTTGCCGCCTGTGGACTCTGCCGCCTGTGGACTCTGCCGGTTGCTGCCTGTGGACTCTGCCGGTTGCTGCCTGTGGACTCTGCCGGTTGCTGCCTGTGGACTCTGCCACCTGTGGACTCTGCCGGTGCTCCCTGTGGACTCTGCCGGTTGCTGCGAGAAACTGCCCACGCCACTACTATACAAGGGGAGTGATATTCCTGTTTTGTTTGTAGTAGTAGTTTGTAGTCGTAGTTTGTAGTCGTAGTTTGTAGTCGTAGTATGTAGTCATAGTATGTAGTCGTAGTATGTAGTCGTAGTGGTGGTGGTGTAGGTTAGGTTAGGAGGGGAGGGTAGGTTAGGTTAGGTTGTAGTCGTAGTATGTAGTCGTAGTATGTAGTCGTAGTATGTAGTCGTAGTATGTAGTCGTAGTATGTAGTCGTAGTTCGTAGTCGTAGTATGTAGTCGTAGTATGTAGTCGTAGTCTGTAGTCGTAGTATGTAGTCGTAGTTGCATGGTATGAATGGTGTGTGATAGGTTAGGCTAATCTATTTTTCCCTTTCAGATGAGATAGGTCTTATTACCTTTACTCTAATCTTTGCTATTTTTCTCATTACTTCACAGTTTTGTTGCATTGATGATGTCCCCCCCCCCCTCTCCCCCGAGTTGGTTCCCTCCTTCAGCTTCAATATTTTGCTTTGCTTTAATTTCAATAATGATTGTATTTGCCTTAAATGTAACTTATGATGTATTCTATCACTTGAATTCATAAGTCTGTATTTGCTATTAACTTCACTTGATATAATATTGTTATATATCGTCTTTGTCACGCGAACTTTGCTTAATAAAAAAAAAATAAACGAACTTCTATCTTTTATTGATCACTATATTATAAGCTATGACTTTTATAACTGATAAATACTTAGAAAATAGTTCTCAATTATAAAATTAATAAAGTTCCAATATATGGACTTAGAAACATAAAAGAGAACTTAGAAAAATATAAGAGAACTGAGAAAATATACTGAATATGAAAAGAGAACTTAGAAAAAAATTGTTCTCAATTATATATTAAGTTCAAATATATGGACTTAGAAAATATACTGAATATGAAAAGAACTTAGAAAAACTTAGTAATAGTAATATGAAGAGAACCAAGATAATTCTTTAAAATTAACTATACTTGAAAACGGACTATATAAACTTGTAATAACAAACAAATTATAATGGATATTAAAAAGAATATATCGACTTAGTATTTTATTGATCAGTCAGACATACATTTGTATATCTTACAAAACACTTTACATACAGCATATAAACTTAAAGTAACAGGAGAAACAAAAATATAATGGATATTAAAGAGAATATAATTATAGACTTAGAATTTTATTGATCAGTCACATACATTTGTATATCTTACAAAAATCATATACTTTTAATACTTAGTTATTTTTGGATTACCCTTACTGGTTTTATATATCTTATAACTAATGAACAAAGTTTTGCTTTTATATTACGTACCTAAAGTACTTTATACCGAACTTGGCTTTGTGACCATAGTATAACTTTTGGTTCACCACATTATTTGCCCAATATTTAGATGTACAGTAATTTTCTTTAAGTACAGGTTTATAATTATTAATTTTCCAATAACCATTGGGCTTTCGGTGTTTTTTCATATAAATTTATTTTGGATTTTCTTATATTGAGATTCATTGGCAATGCAGTTGGATTTTTTTTTAATTATTGATTTCAGTTAACTTTTGTAATCTTTTCAATGTTCTTAAGTGTGCTGTCCTTATATAATTCTTCTCAGGTTCAATCTAGTTCATCAGCCAAGTTCTATAGTTCACCATCAATTCTAAGGTAGTCTACACCTGGACTATCTCCCTCTCCCTCCAGGCAGTACGGAGGTAAGCCTGTGTTAACTATCTAGTTTATAGCTCAATTATAACCTATTTTGTTTATGAAGTACTGTTTAACCCTCTCACGACCATAGGACGCAGAGGTTGCCAGATTAGCAATAAGAAATAGATTACTCTCACTGTTATAATTACCTCTCCAAAATTAGTTTTCTGCCAACAGCTAACTCAAAGACAACTGCAGAGGTTGAAGTAAACAAACTAAAGGTTTATAGACACCCCTGAGAGTAACAAAGGCTTTAAAGTATCCCTAATAGGCTCAAAAATCGCGTCAGGATGTGAGAGGGTTAATACTTTCGAAACTAGTGTGCAGCTTTTGGAGAGAGGTTCGTTTTCAGAATTAGTTTCCCTGTTGTGTATGAGAATGTGTAGTACTAAGTAGGGATGTTGGTAAAATGAGAAGTCAATTGGCATTGTGTATTGGAAGTGTGATAGAGTTTGTGGATGTTGGCAGAGTACGTGATCAAAGTAGGGGAAGGATATATTCATTACGAGACTATTAAGTGTGTATGATTAGGTGTTGACAGTGTACGGTCAAATTAGGGGAAGGTAGTGATATGCCGATTAAATGTGTGTACGACTGTTGGCAAAGTAGTGTGGATTGTTGGCAAGGATAAGAGTACAATCATTGAACCTAAATGTTGGCAGTGTGATTTAGTGTGTTGGCAGTATTCAGTGGTCTTGGTAATTACGTGGTGTTGGCCAAGTGGTGTATAGGTGTTAGTTAATTTAATCATTGAAGGTATAATGCAACTGGAGCCATGTACAATAAAGAAGCAAGTGTGTTGGCAGTGACATTTGTTAAATAGGTAGGGTTATTGAAGTGTTGGCAGTGGCAGTGAAGTTAGGTCTGATGACAGCGGCATTTGGGGAGTTCTAATATTTGTTGTGTTGGTAGTGTTCGGTGTTCTCAATAAGATATGCGAGAGTCTATCAAAGTATTACCTATGCCAAAGTTAATTATTTAAATACTAAAGTTATCATGTGACTGGAGCTATGTGCAAGTTAGGATTCAATCTCTCTTCTCCCCATCTAATAGTTTTTACTGGCCGTATCCTATATAACTGTTAATGTTATTTTAAGTTATGTACTGTATATATTTAAGTTTAATTAGGATGTGTTATGTAATTTGAAACTGTTGTGTATATATGTAATTACTAGAGTCACTAAGCTATATATTCCTGAACTATCTCTACTGATCTATTCTTCCCATGTAACAGGTGTATATCTACCAATGTAACTATCATGATCTATCCCATGTAACTATTGCCATTTGCCTGCTTATCCCAAACTCTTATAGCTCTTCCTACCTACCTCTCCAAAAATCTAGATATTTTAGGTATTGAAAGTCATCCCTCCTCACCCAGACATTTTATTTGGTAGTTCGTTTCGTGAACTTACCGTTTCTATTATCTGGCAATGTATTCCAATATTTCAAATTTGTATTGATAATAATTTTTATTTTTTATTTTTTTATTTATCGAGGGTATTGGCGTGTAGTAATTATTAGAACATTCTTCTATTCATTCCAAAATTAATTTAAATATTTCTGCGATATTGGATTACAATAATTCGTTCAATTTTGTGCACTCAAAGTTAATATGAATAACAATCAGAAATATAGAAGATTGATCTACAATATTGGATTACATCAACAGGTTGGAATCAATAGTCAAGACTCAAATATTTCTTCTTTATTTTTTTTTTAAACAAATAGGTGGTGTTGTCCATTGGTCCAGGGTCCTTTGTCTGGTCACAGCAACACTTCATATCTGTAAATAGATTAAAATATTGAGGCACCAGAAATACATGAGTTTCACGGAGGGGGTCGGGGGTCCTGAGGGGAATAAAGGGAGGGATCCTGAGGGGGGTCTAGGTGGGGGTCCTGAAGGGGGTCGAGGTGGGGTCCTAAGGGGGGAAGGGGGGTCCTGAGGGGGTAGAAGGGGGGTCCTGAGGGGGTAGAAGGGGGGTCCTGAGGGGGTAGAGGGGGGTCCTGAGGGGGTAGAAGGGGGGTCCTGAGGGGGTAGAAGGGGGGTCCTGAGGGGGACCTAGGGGTTGGGTGGGGGGTACCAGGGGTAGGATGGGGGGGGGGGGAGACTCGGGAGGGTGGGAGAGTTCTATTGTTTCTTATATATTAATATTTTTCGTTCAGTCTCTTACATAACCATCCCACACCCGCTACGAGTTTTCCCTTCCCTGGTAGTTCATCCTATCCCCATCCCAGATAGACCTTCCCTTCAGCCCTAGTCTGTTCTATTCTGTTCTATTGTGCACACTAGTTCTATTCTGTATTCTGGCCAAATCTATTCTGTCCTCCCTCCTTCCCTGGTACATCAATACCCTCCCTGCAACACGCCCCCAAACACACATAAGAAAAGTCAGGAATATATTTTTAATGTATATTTTATTGGCAGGAAGCAGTCAAGAAGTCGTCGGTGTCAAGTATGGGATATGAGCAGACAGTATCAAGAAGGACAAACGGTAGGAGTAAAGCAGATGCAGCAGACGGCAGAAAAGGCTAGGCACAGCAGAACGGGCGACAACAGACAGAGTCCATCGACAACAGACAAGGAATTAACAATGAGGTAGGAGCGAGCTTGCTATGGTTGGTCAAACAAATTGATCTGTTTTGACTAAGATTTGTTTGGTATATTATCTGTCTTTATGAAGATGTTTATGTGTTGAATTTATATATGGAGAGATATTGAGTGAGCTGGAGTATTCAGTATGAAGTTTTAGGTATTCCATTTGAGTTGGTAGGTAGTGAAGTGTGAGCATAAATTGGCGGATGGTGATAAGTCTAGTTATTGAATATGACTTTATTCAGGTTGAAAGGTGGGATTCAAACGAGATTTGGACAGACGAGAGCAAAGCGACTATTGGACACACATCAACGACTGCCACAGCATCAATGGACCCTTCAACAGTGGAGAGAGATAAAGCATCATGAGGAGTCGAGAGAGGCACCATTGCAGCGAACAGCGACGATTCGGTGAGCAAAACTATATTGTTGTATGGGAAAAACAGGTCAGTCAGTCTACCTAACTTCATTAATAAGTCAAGGGGAACAAGAGGCCCCTATAGAAAAGGAAATAAATTAGATTGAGATAGACAACTGTGTCTTCAACAAAGTAGGCCACACTTCATTCACTCTTTGATATATTCCAAATCACCTGCATCAACTTAATTAAAATTTTACTTTACATTCACAGTATAGATCTGTATTATTGGAAATATGAAAGCTATTAAATATATTAACAGCTAATTAAATTGAAATTGTATTCTTTAACCAATGCAATTATTTATAACTAGTTAAATTAGATCGTAAATTCAAATTTTTACCAAGAAATTACTGATATTATTCAAGAGTTGGGCAAACACTGGAGAATAATGGTTAGGGTTAAAATGTACTCTTCTAACAGGATTATGCAACACTTTCTCGTAGCAAGAAAGCTATTACTGAAACAAATTATCACGCTACAAACAATGCCAGCTGTAGAACAAATTTATCAAAGACTTTAATATCGGTTATCAATATTTACCTAAACAAATGGACCTTGTAAGTAAAGCATTAGGACTGCTATTATTCTAAAGACAGGAGTCATAGGTCTAAAGTTATATCCGTTGTACGAATAGGCTTGAATACCTTTAAAGTAGTCCTAAGGAAATAATCCGATTTATAGTACAACAATTTACGCTTTTGAATATTTATCACTAGGCATGTAGGCTTGACGTTAAGTAATTATATAACTAATACAAATAAATTAGCAGTACATAGCCATGGAGGGACTGATAATTGAAGATGTATTGTTCGGATCATGGGGATAACTGCTTAAAACGAGGCATAAGTGCTCATAAAAAAACTATCTAAAAGCTTACAGAGTCCACCTAGGATTAACATTAACAAATAAAACTTTGGATGGACCTTGGTAACAATTTTATAATCAATGCCCTGTTCGTAGTCGTCAGTGAAAATTGGGACAGTATCTGACATTATGAGCAGCCTGTTTTACATATTACAGTAGAGGCCTATATTATGATTCTTTAGTATTTTCAATGGATTTGATAGTTATATGTTTATCTGGGGTTACTTTGAACACAAGGTTAAACCGATTTCGAATTTACTCAAAGCTGGTCTATGATAATCTTCATCTACAGTGGCATAACTATCTCAGCAGGGTAAACCAACATTTAGTGTGTTATATTGGTCACATTGATACAAGTGAATGCAGTTATATAGTAGATTCAAATAATTATATTTGTCTTAGTCTCCAGTGTTTTCCATAACTTATATAAAACTTACTGTATTTACTTAAAGACTAAAGTGACTACATTCTAACAAGGGTACAATCAATATAAATAGTTCGCCGACACTTATGACTTTAAACAAATCTTTCTAGGCACAGGTTATTGGAAGCAATTGAGAACTGTCAAAGACAAATTTATATAACTTACAATTACACTGTATTTGAGCAGGATTTTGGGCGAACTATTTTGGTTTCGACTAACTAGCAGCATTTTTTATATATCCAACTAAAGGAATATTCGTACATTTGACAACACTGATATTATAATAAAACTTTATTAATTTATAGAACTTATGCCAAGGAATAATATTTTTGTCTTGAGAATATACTTTTTATAAGCATATTGATATTGCTAAATCCATCTAAGGATAGAAAGGTACAGAGTTGGAATCCCGTGAGGACCATATGCTTTCATTAGTGTATTCAAGTGCATTGGGGTTTGTAGTTGATTAATGTTAAAACTGGGTGTTACTTTACTTTATTTATATCTAATAATCAAGGGAAGGTCGATCTATATACAACTACTGTATTATATTTAGTTTATAGTCTAGTCAATCAAACCTATTTTGATATACTCAAGACCCCTCCTGGGAAACTCTCACTACAAGATGGCCAAGGCAAATATTCCTCAAGGTTACTTAAACAGACATAACTTCTCAGGATCTTTGAAGAGCTACGTAATGTGAACACTAATCAGATGTGGAAAACTGGAATTCAGTAATAGTCGTAAGAATCATTAATTATCAATATAATTTTACCCAATTCCATAACCCACTTAAGCAGAGGACCCAAATGTTTTTTTTTTATCATAGCTACCTCCAGACGATTTTAGTTAACTTTAAATAGAACCTGTCAAGAGTTTGAGGGTTAATTTGGATAATCTTAAGCTCTTGATTCCCCGAGTTTAGTAAATACCTGTCAGTAATTTTGTGTTTGGTTATACTGTCACTATGATTATTTACTTTATTATGGGTACTCAGTTTAGGAAGGACCAGTTTGATTCTAAGGGTATATGTAATGTGTACCCCATTGATTCCTTGTGGTCCTTAACCGATCGATATCTTCTCGTGAAAGCCAGAATATCTATTAGATTGACCTGATCATCAATCTTAATGCTTTCCATGAAATTACGCCAAATTAAGTTATAGGTTTGCTACCTCGTTTTTCTACAACCCAGGAAAGACCCGTCAGAGTAAGATGATTAATTTCATATTTGCTAGCCCTTTCATTCTCAGTAGTTCTTCCAAAGCTAATTAAGAAATTATCTGGTAGCATTGATCAAGAAATAGTCGCACGATTATAAGGCAAATATTCTTAATTCAATTAACCTGTAATCCCCAATTTACCTTGAACTCTTTTTCCTGTTTGTTTTTGTCACTACCATTAGTTTCAATTACTTGTGATAAATACTAGGAATTTCTAGTGTCATAAGCACCAGTTTTCCACATCAGCGGATTCAGTAGCGCTCACATTACTTATATGTATATATATATATATATATATATATATATATATATATATATTAAAGTTTGGTTCCTTAATTCACGATAAATTCTTCAGTACCTTTAGCTCGAAATCAATGCCTCGACTTAAATTGCCATCCTAAAATGAATACTGACAACAAAATATGGTACGAATTTCGAAGAAAATGTATTGCAATTATATTTAAAACTATGTTCAATAAATATACACATTACTAAATCACAAGCATCTCTGCCTACCTATAGTGAACCGAGTTTAGTTAATTAAGCCTGTTTTCACCATTTACCCATTTCCTAAACATTTCAGTTTGGAAAGTATCTGTTGCATACTATATAAACAGTATTGCCATTTGTACGAAATCATTTTAAATTGGTTAGATAAAGCTGCATCCTATATCTTGTCCACCACTTATGATAGTCTATGAAATATTTTGAAGTTTATTAGGCATTACTAAACTGGTCTATTTCAGCCAATTTTTCATTCAAGTGTTTTGGCCAATGTAGGTTAAGTATATTATTATAGTCTTATAATAGTTTAACCAAAGAGTTTTGACAAATTAAAGTTATACAAATTAGCTTCGATATTACATTATAAGAACTGAATTGAAAGTTACTAAATCCCATTTTGAGAATTGTGATAGTGAACATTTCTAACTTAAATTTTAGGATTATCGGATATCGTCGACCAGTTACAATGAAAATATTTTAAACTGTAGCCAGCAAAATTAATCCTACTTTGGGGGATAAGGCACAACAGTTTAAATATTTAGGATTTATAAAGGCTACGTCCACGAAGACAAAAGTCAGCCGCCTGTGTGTACTCCAGGACAATTATTCTTCAGGCCAAAAGGGCACCAATCATTAATTCAGTATCCATACCTAGCCTATTGGTCAAATTTAAGATCCGAATCATTAAAACTGACTTTATAGAACAAACTTCAAAATATTACATTGCATAGACTTTCATAATAAGAGTGTATTAAAACATTTTAGGGACACACCTGATATGATGGCTGTTGCAGAGTTGTGATGGAGAGGTGTTTGGCCACAAGTGTCCCATCCGTCTGTTGTCCCCCCTCAGGCTGGACGTCTACCATACATCTGAAACATTAGGTTAGTATTAGTTAACATCCTGATGTATAACGCTAATAACTATAGTCACCACTGCATTAAGGCCTTTTTCTGGACCCCTTCGCCCTAATGTTTAGCTCGGTTTGAGATTTTATGACTACTATTCGTTTTGACTATTGCAGTTTTAACGATGGCAAGCCTGTCATTTTGGAAGAAACTGCCTTCGACCGGGATATTTTACTACCGAAAAATGTACACATTTATCTCTAAGGTGGGGGGGGGGGGTCTTGATGGAGGTCTAGGGAGAAAACTAAAAACCTTCCCTTAACCCGTGATGTTGAGCAACTAGTCAGTCCTCTACCGTATTGTCCAAGGTTCAGGTTTTGGTAACTATACAGAAGCCTGCATTGATAAGCGTTATATATTTTAGAATCTTTATTACGGAAATTATCTGCAGTGTAGTTTATGAATATATACTCCTGAATTTGTTAAGGCACGGGGGGGAATTTAATGCAGTGGCGGGAACTGTTATTGACCCTTCATGATTTTTCTTCTATGCGAGTGAGGGAGACAAAAGACAGAACTGCCTGTATCGAGTGCCTCCCCTTAGAGTTGAAAGAGTGACGGGGCCAAAATCAAGGGACGTTCGAGCCAAAATGCCTGGACACACAGAGTTTGAAGTAATTTAAGTCACATGATCATAAGTTGTGCCCTACCTATAAAGAAGGTCAAAGTTTATAATTTCTAGTAAAAAAAAACATCCACCGACTAAATTCCACAATATTATTATTAAACCTTTAATGCATAGGACTCAATTTGAGCCCTTTCTGGAATACTTAAACGCCTTTGTGACCATCAGGGGTGTTTAGAAACTTTGTTTAGTTACTTCAACCACTGCAGCTGTCTTTGAGTGAGTGGTGGGCATTAAACTAATTTTGGAGAGGTAATTATAAGATAGAGAGAACTATTTCTGAATACAAATAAGGTATTTGTAATGAACCCTATGTTTTAGCATTAATACAGTATATGGAACGCCAGAATTTGTTCTAGAGGACCAAGCCTTAAATACACAACTTAAAAAATAGGTGCTCATAATATAATTAATACAGTATATGGGAACTTAGAGACAACTATACACATGGTAACCTAAACTTTTAATATTGTTAAGGAGAGATGGGTAATTTGTCTGGTCCCCTTCATGTTTAGCCCCATTACTTTGCCGATTATAAGACGTTCAGCCCATTACTTTGGCGATTTTATGACCTTTCAACCTATTTGGGTCATTATCAAGACCTTTCGTGCTATTTAGGAGACTAATTTTCCTGGCGAGTGATACCAAGCCTGTGATGGAGGAACCGGCCTTCGGCCTGGACAATTTTCTACCGAAAAGTTTACAAATTTGTCTAAGGGGTATCTTGGGGGATGTTTTTTAAGCTTGACTGATGTCTAGGGAGGAAACAAATTTACAAATAATTAAATCTATATACCAATAAATAAACCATTAGCCATTACCCTATTAACGCTTTCAAGCTCCAATACGCGTTTCTGTTCTGTTTTTTGGCTACTATTAGACGATTTTATTCAGTTTAGGAAGGGTTTATGGAAGTCAGAGGGTTGATGGAGATAGTCTTTATCCTTTTAATACCCACAGGTCCTTCCTAAGCTGCATAAAATCGTCTAATGATAGTCAAAATAAACTGCTAAAACGCGTCAAAGCTTCAAGGGGTTAATATTGTTGTGTTCTTACCCTAGTTTGTTGGTGAAGGTGGTTAAGGCTCCGTTTGTGTTTCTCCAGTTGGTCTCAATGTCTTCCTCTGCCGAGCCTCAACTGTACTGGTCCCCTCTCTCCCTCACATCTGTTAGAAAATCCTATATTAATATTACAGCTTAAGGGGAGATTTCCACTTGAGCGATTTTTGTCTGGTCTCCTTTCTCCCTCATGTTTAGCCCCATTGTTTTCTAATTTTAAGACGTTTGCCCCATTATTTTGACGATTTTAAGAACTTTCAACCCATTTCTGTCAATTTTAAGACCTTTCGTGCCATTTAGGTGTCTATTTTATCCTGGCGAGCGATAGCGAGCCTGTAATTTAAGAGGAACCGGCTTTGAGCCGGGACATTTTTCTACCGAAAAATTTACAAATTTATCTTGAAAGGGGCTCAAGGGGGTGTAATCTTAAGCTTGAAGGATATCCAGGGACCAAACTAAAAATCTCCCCTTAAGGAATTGACAACTTGCGAGTTTCAAGCTATAAGGAAGTTGAGTTTTTTATATCGACATTTAGCAGAATTACGAGCTAAAATATGAGTTGTATTGCATATATAAACACAAAGCCAAATTCACCGTACTCTCTATCCATCAAAAACCTACATTACAGTACTGCATTTCTGTTTAATAACTTTGTATACGGCCCAAACTTCCTTATAGCCTGAAACTCACAAGTGGTCAATTAGGCCAATATTTCTGATATAATGCAGATTTTCAAAATTTATCAATTCATAAATATGTTTGCAACAACAAAAAAACATTATATCTCAACCATAGTCAAGGTGGTCGTGATGCCTGGAGTATCGGGTCGTCTTGGGTTGGGCAGGGTCGGGTAAGATCGCGACGGTCCTCCCATCTCTAACCTGTTGGGAAGATTTAATGTTACATTAGTCACAGTTTCTCTGTCATACCTTATTTCACCGTTGTTCCTCTTCCGTCGGGCCATCCAGCTCATGCCTGTTGATAAAATATTTAATTATTACAGGAGCGCCGTTCAGCCAGCAACAACATCGGTCTGCAAATCGGCCACAGCGGGTCTGCAAGCCGCCACATCAGGTCTGCAAGCCGCCACATCAGGTCTGCAAGCCGCCACATCTGAAAACCTGCAACCTTCACAACCAACGAACAGACTACCAGAAATGCACCGGCCGGATTTCAACCAACAGAAAACAAACCAAACACCCTATACTAACTAAATCTAACTAACTAACTTAGTTTTTACCCAAGCTAACCAACCTCCTCAGGGACCTGAATAGAGCAACACCTAACCGATACTAACCTAGAACAGACTCCTACCTATCCCTACCCCTTGAACTAACTAGAGCTACCCCCCCTCAACCCCCCCCCCATCCCAGCATCCCTACCAGAAACCTTGTCTAATTCGAAGCCAACGACGATAGGAGAAAAAGATTAGTGCATGGATTAATTATATTATATTTCAATATATATATTTCATTATACAAAAATTATGTTACGTTATTGGAAATATTATAGTTATAACAAATTTAAAACAATATATATACCAGATTTATTTATATATAAATTATTGCAAAAGAATAAGTAGATAATTTACACTGAAATTTATTAAAATAGAATCTTACCTTAAATTGTCCGCCTGTCTAACGTAATGTCTGTACACATGTTAGTAGAAGGGAGGTGCTTTAGGTGGTGACAAGGACAATGGAAGGAAGGGGGCGGGGGGAGGATGGTTAGGATTAAAGGGAAGTTTGCTCCGGCCCCTTTCTCCATCATGCTTAGCCCAGGTTATTTTGAGACGAAGACGTTCACCTTCTAGTTTGGCACTAAAGACCTTCTGTGCCATATAGCGATCTATTTTGTTCCTGGCGAGCGCTAGCGAGCTTGAAATTAATGAGAAACTGGCCTTATTATTATTATTTTTATTATTATTATTATTTCGGCTGGTACATTTTTCTATCGAAAAATGTACAAAATTATCTCGAAGGGGGGTCTTCGAGGTATTTTATTTAAGTTTGACTGAAGGTCTTGGGACGAAAAAATATATATATATACAAAATCAAAATAAAACTTCCTTTTACAGAGAACACAGTGGGAAAGGATGGTTAGGATTAAAGGATATTGTTGCCGTGGTGGTGGTAGTGGTAGACTGGTTGAGTGGTCTGGTTGGGGTTTCCATCATCGTTCGACATCTGTAAAAGAAAAAAATACATTGTTAAAATATATCTCAATCAGCCAAGTATACTGTATATAATTTAGGTAAACATTGAATTGACCCAGGACAGCCCTTTACCTAACCTGTCTTGATAGCGTAATGCATAAGTGCGCGGAAATTCGGTGTGAGTGTCCTAGGTTCGAGTCCTTTGAGTGCCTTTTTACCTAACCTAACCTAACAAAACAACTAAAAATAACTAGTCTCTTCAATTTTTACCATAATTTGTTTGTGTTAGCATTATTACTATACGTGTGTATATTTAGAAACTGTCTTTTTCCCAGTGCGTAATGCATAGTGCGCTGAATTTCGATGTGAGTATCCTAGGTTCGAGTCCTAATGTGCTCTAATGTGCTTCCAAAAAGGTATATTCTCTCACTTGAATTATTCCTTTGTATACTTTCTTTAAATTCATAAGTTGGTTGGTGTTAAAAACAGTAATTATGGCTATCATTAGACGATTGTATGCACGGTATAGTAACATAAGTTACTATACCGTGATTGTATGTACAGTGGCGCTAATAAGTGATGTCTCGGCACCAAGTATATTTTGATTAATAATTGGTATCAGCATTATCTAAACTTAATTTATTAATTTCGAGTGAGATATACAAACATGTTCCTACACTTACCCACCCTATTCAACATCTGGCAGACATTAATACAGCACAGTGAGCCAAACTAAATGACTGCTGAGACACGACTTATTAGCGCGACCATAGCTATCTTGATTATTCAGTTATTACGAAGATTTGGTGCTAAGCATGTTAATGATGAAAACTGAACATTATGATCCAGAAGCATTTAGTACTTTCAGATTTGCATTAATTATCGAAAGTCAGATTTTTTTAACATTAGCAACATTCTACTTCCGTCTTTGTGGTGTAATGGTTAAGGTGTCTAAAAATGTGTGTGATAACCCAGGTTCGAATCCAGCTGGATCACATATACTTTCATTAATTTAATTGGAGGTATTTGGTAATGTGGCGAAATTAATACAATATAGATAAATAAATGTATTAGAAGAGCTAAATACACTATGAAGAAGTAATCCAAACTAAATAAATGTATTAGAAGAACTAAATGCACTATGAAGAAGTAATCCAAACTAAATAAATGTATTAGAAGAACTAAATGCACTATGAAGAAGTAATCCAAACTAAATAAATTGATTGATAGAGCTAAATGCACTATGAAGAAGTAATCCAAACTAAATTATATTGTATATTTCGGCCAGCGGTAAATTGTCATGCTCCCATGTTCACTACTCCGCTAATAACATGCTATAGAGAAATATGTTTTTGTTTATGAGAACTTTGTATTAATAGTATGCAGATCCACAACTGTTCATTGTTTGGCGCTAGGCATTGGTAAATTAGCGGCAAAGGAATTGAATTTTCCGCCAGGTACTAAATTGAGGCCCTGTGAGAGAACGGCCATCTTTTTCTTTGGCCGCCATTTTGTTGTCCTAATTATCAAACAACGGGGCGATATTTCATTTGTAACAATGTAGAAATTTAGATCCATGGAGTAAATTATATATATCCTGTTACTACCAGTATTACCGAATGTTTATGGGTATGGAATCTATGGATATATTGGTGTAAAGAGAGGATCGCCACCCTACTGGTTACCAAAATGGCGGAAGTTTGCTGACCGTTTCCTGCCCCCAATTACTGCCTTGTTTGTTGATTATCTAGCATTTCACTGAACTATATTAACACTTAATCTATAATTTTAACTTTTAAACTATCAAGTGATTCGATAAAGCATGTGTTTACTGATTAATGCAATGTTATTAATGATCGCATATGGGTAAGTGGATGAAGCAGAGTCCTAACACTTTCATGTTTCTATATAATGTAGATAGAACTAGTAATAAGCCTATTTTTACAATATAATGGAGTTAAATAGGGGGGTGGGGGAACATTCATAGGCGTATGTCTCGAACGATCGTCTTATTTGCTGCTAAGTATATGTAACCTGACCAAAATGAATACAAATACGTAATTATTATGAGTTTATTTACCCTTAAACATGTTATTAAAGGATGTATAATAGGATTGATGCATTATTCAGACGATAATTGCCCCCAGAAGTGACAACCTGCCGGCTTCCTAAGTTTCACTCGGTCGCCATATTGTTTGCTCAACCCGCTGGTTAACTCACCGGCTTTCAGCATAAATTTCTTTTAAATCTACTGAAAACACACGAAACATTAGGAAACCAATGATCAGGCACCTGGCGCAAAGTCACGGAGAGCGGAAATTAGGGCAAGTCACTAAATTAAAATCTAAAAAACACGGCTAAAAATTGAGAATATAAGGGGGAATATTGGACTTACTTGTTGTCAGGTCGGTGGCTGGAAATCAAATGGCCAGGGAAGTTTAAAGTACTCACGACATCACAACTGCATACTTGGCAACTTTTAAAGTGTTGCCACATCTCCAAACCTGGTCACGAAAATCATTAATATATGCTTAAATAACGGTTTATGATGAAAATTAAGATACGTAGCTTATGTAGTTTTGTGCGCTGAATTCAACTACATAGATGAAATGTTGATTGAATGCCTGTATATGTGATAACTCAACGATTTTTGGTAGTGCGACGCTGCCACTTTTCCGAAATGCCCCCAGGGCAAATTCGATGAATTTTCTCGTCGATTTCCACGACTCCTGGCCGAGAAATTTGCAGATACAGTTGGCCCCAAAAGTGTGTTCCCATTTTTTTTTTTTTTATGAACGGACCAATAGGCCTACTACACTTTAATCATTAGTATGGTTTAGTAAACAGTAGCTTGGCTTGAATTAATAAATACAGTTGGCCTCAAAAGTGTTCCTTTTTTTTTTTTGTATGGAAGGACACATACTATACTTTAAACGTGCTTATTTTATCTTACTATACTTTATTAGAATCATACGTATTAGTTTAGTGCCTAGTTACTTAATAATGGCTATCTTTTGCGCTACAATGTGTGATATAAGAGGAGTGTGGTGATCTGTGTGTCTCTCGGCTGTCGCACCTCGCTAAAACTGACAAGTCTACCCCCTACATCAACCACACCCCCTCCCACACTATCTCGCTCTCTCTCTATCTATATATCTATCTATCTATCTATTTATTTTATATATATATTTTATAAATAAATAAATATTGATCGTATTTGTCATTTTTGTCTTATCCTATTTATTTGTTTTTATTCATAAAATATAAACAGTTTATTGACAGTTTATTCTGGCTATCATTAGACGATGTTATCTAGCTTCGGAAGGGCCTATGGAAATTAAAAGGGTAGAGACTATCTTAATCAACCATCTGACTTACATACACCCTTCTTAATCTAAATAAAATCGTTTACTAATAGCCAGATTATACTATCAAAACGCATCATAATCCTTAAGGGGTTAATGCGTATAACCAAACCGAGTATAATGGGTTCAATGATAAAAAAGATACAATTGTCACTTTTTATTTTCATAATATCTACAATAGCTTTGGTACACGTTATAGAAGCATATATCAAATTGGTTGGGTGTGAAAAGAATCTGCCTTGTATGGGCCAATCAGCTTTCTGCAGGTTCCCGTTTTCTTTTCTTATGTACCCATACTTGAGAAGTATGGTAATGATTATGGTATTGGGTGGGAGGAGGGGCGCCAGCTGACAAAGGTGCATGAAGGCGATTCATTCGTGTCAACCCCTTAGGGGATGAAGACGTCACGCAATAATTAAATAGATATTTTCGACAGTGTACACAGCCACGACCTCCCAAAGGAGCTTGTGACCGGACAGTCCGACCCCACAGAGAGCTGAGTCAGTTATGGCACGAGTAGGATGAACCCCACCTGTCCACCCCATAGGCCATAGCGTATGAATTCTAGACCCCGGGAAAATGTTGCTCGCTTCTGATTGGCTGAAAGTTGAAAGTTTTGTCTGACGTCACATTACTGCCCGAGGCGATAAAATAATTGTGTTGCACCCGTAGATTTATATGCAATGTGGGTTCCCTATCATGTCCGTCATCCCCCACACACCTTGCTACCCAAGAGCCGCTCTCTACAGGTACCCCAATATATCCTTCTTCTACAACCCCCGCACATTATGCTGCTCAAGAGAGTAAGAGCGAGGAAGAGAGAGAGATGGAGAGAGGTATTAATTCCTATCCAAATCCATCCCCACAACCCCTGCACGTCATACTGCCCAAGAACAATCCGTCCCCACACCCCTGCACGTCATACTGCCCAAGAACAACCCTCTGCCGGTATTAATTACTATCCAAATCCGTCCCCACAACCCCTGCACGTCATACTGCCCAAGAACAACCCTCTGCCGGTATTAATTACTATCCAAATCCGTCCCCACAACCCCTGCCTAAGAGCGACCCTCTGCGGTTCCCAAATATGTATGGGGCGACTGTCGAGAGAGTGAGTGAGTGAGCGTGTGTGTGTGTGAGTGAGAGAGGTGGGGGTGGAGGCGGCGGGGGTGGTATTGGGTGGGAGGAGGGGCGCCGACTGACAAAGATGTATGGAGGCGACGGATTTGGATAGTAATTAATACCGGCAGAGGGTTGTTCTTGGGCAGTATGACGTGCAGGGGTTGTGGGGACGGATTTGGATAGTAATTAATACCGGCAGAGGGTTGTTCTTGGGCAGTATGACGTGCGGGGGTTATGGGGACGGATTTAGATAGTAATTAATACCGGCAGATGGTTTTTCTTGGGCAGTATGACGTGCGGGGTTTGTGGGGACCGATTTAGATAGTAATTAAAACTCGCAGATGGTGGCGTATGAGCGGGGGTAAGGGACGGATTATATAGTAATTAATACCGGCAGAGGGTTGTTCTTGGGCAGTATGACGTGCAGAGGTTGTGGGGACGGATTTGGATAGGAATTAATACCTCTCTCCATCTCTCTCTCTTCCTCGCTCTTACTCTCTCTACCTATCTATTTTGTTATCTATCTCCGCTCTTGAGCATAACCCCCGCACGTCTTACTGCCCAAGAACAACCCTCTGCCGGTATTAATTACTATCTAAATCCGTCCCCACAACCCCTGCACGTCATAATGCCCAAGAACAACCCTCTGCCGGTATTAATTACTATCCAAATCCGTCCCCACACGCACGTCATACTGCCCAAGAACAACCCTCTGCCGGTATTAATTACTATCCAAATCCGTCCCCACAACCCCTGCACGTCATACTGCCCAAGAACAACCCTCTGCCGGTATTAATTACTATCCAAATCCGTCGCCTCCATACATCTTTGTCAGTCGGCGCCCCTCCTCCCACCCAATACCACCCCCGCCGCCTCCACCCCCACCTCTCTCACTCACACACACACACGCTCACTCACTCACTCTCTCGACAGTCGCCCCATACATATTTGGGAACCGCAGAGGGTCGCTCTTAGGCAGGGGTTGTGGGGACGGATTTGGATAGTAATTAATACCGGCAGAGGGTTGTTCTTGGGCAGTATGACGTGCAGGGGTTGTGGGGACGGATTTGGATAGTAATTAATACCGGCAGAGGGTTGTTCTTGGGCAGTATGACGTGCAGGGGTTGTGGGGACGGATTTGGATAGTAATTAATACCGGCAGAGGGTTGTTCTTGGGCAGTATGACGTGCAGGGGTTGTGGGGATGGATTTGGATAGGAATTAATACCTCTCTCCATCTCTCTCTCTTCCTCGCTCTTACTCTCTTGAGCAGCATAATGTGCGGGGGTTGTAGAAGAAGGATATATTGGGGTACCTGTAGAGAGCGGCTCTTGGGTAGCAAGGTGTGTGGGGGATGACGGACATGATAGGGAACCCACATTGCATATAAATCTACGGGTGCAACACAATTATTTTATCGCCTCGGGCAGTAATGTGACGTACGTGATAATACGTATGATTCTAATAAAGTATAGTCAGATAAAATAAGCACGTTTAAAGTATAGTATGTGTCCTTCCATACAAAAAAAAAGGAACACTTTTGAGGCCAACTGTATTTATTAATTCAAGCCAAGCTACTGTTTACTAAACCATACTAATGATTAAAGTGTAGTAGGCCTATTGGTCCGTTCATAAAAAAAAAAAAAATGGGAACACACTTTTGGGGCCAACTGTATCTGCAAATTTCTTGGCCAGGAGTCGCGAAAATCGACGAGAAAATTCAGCGAATTTGCCCTGGGGGCATTTCGGAAAAGTGGCACCGTCGCACTACCAAAAATCGTTGAATTATCACATATACAGGCATTCAATCAACATTTCATCTATGTAGTTGAATTCAGCGCACAAAACTACATAACCTACGTATCTTAATTTTCATCATAAACCGTTATTTAAGCATATATTAATGATTTTCGTGACCAGGTTTGGAGATGTGGCAACACTTTAAAAGGTTGCCAAGTATGCAGTTGTGATGTCGTGAGTACTTTAAACTTCCCTGGCCATTTGATTTCCAGCGACCGACCTGACAACAAGTAAGTCCAATATTCCCCCTTATATTCTCAATTTTTAGCCATGTTTTTATATTTTAATTTAGTGACTTGCCCTAATTTCCGCTCTCCGTGACATTGCGCCAGGTGCCTGATCATTGGTTTCCTAATGTTTCGTGTGTTTTCAGTAGATTTAAGATACATTTATGCTGAAAGCCGGTGAGTTAACCAGCGGGTTGAGCAAACAATATGGCGACCGAGTGAAACTTAGGAAGCCGGCAGGTTGTCACTTCTGGGGGCAATTATCGTCTGAATAATGCATCAATCCTATTATACATCCTTTAATAACATGTTTAAGGGTAAATAAACTCATAATAATTACGTATTTGTATTCATTTTGGTCAGGTTACATATACTTAGCAGCAAATAAGACGATCGTTCGTGACATACGCCTATGAATGCGCCCCCCCCCCCCCCCCCCCCGTATTTAACTCCATTATATTGTAAAAATAGGCTTATTACTAGTTCTATCTACATTATATAGAAACATGAAAGTGTTAGGACTCTGCTTCATCCACTTCCCCATATGCGATCATTAATAACATTGCATTAATCAGTAAACACATGCTTTATCGAATCACTTTTTAGTTTTAAAGATTTGATTTTAGATTAAGTGTTAATATAGTTCAGTGAAATGCTAGATAATCAACAAACAAGGCAGTAATTGGGGGCAGGAAACGGTCAGCAAACTTCCGCCATTTTGGTAACCAGTAGGGTGGCGATCCTCTCTTTACACCAATATATCCATAGATTCCATACCCATAAACATTCGGTAATACTGGTAGTAACAGGATATATATAATTTACTCCATGGATCTAAATTTCTACATTGTTACAAATGAAATATCGCCCCGTTGTTTGATAATTAGGACAACAAAACGGCGGCCAAAGAAAATGATGGCAGTTCTCTCACAGGGCCTCAATTTAGTACCTGGCGGAAAATTAAATTCCTTTGCCGCTAATTTACCAATGCCTAGCGCCAAACAATGAACAGTTGTGGATCTGCATACTATTAATACAAAGTTATAAACAAAAACATATTTCTCTATAGCATGTTATTAGCGGAGTAGTGAACATGGGAGCATGACAATTTACCGCTGGCCGAAATATAACGACTATGGATTACTTCATAATTATGCATTTAGTTCTTCTAATACATTTATTTAGTTTGGATTACTTCTTCATAGTGCATTTAGTTCTTCTAATACATTTATTTAGTTTGGATTACTTCTTCATAGTGCATTTAGTTCTTCTAATACATTTATTTAGTTTGGATTACTTCTTCATAGTGTATTTAGCTCTTCTAATAAATTTATTTATCTATATTGTATTAATTTCGCCACATTACCAAATACCTCCAATTAAATTAATGGTAATTCTGCATAACTACTACTCCTGTTATTTTAGGTTTTCTTTATTTTCTTTATGTATTTTAATGCATTGTAAGTGTGTATTTTATTGTTACAAAGTGCGGAAAGCACTTTTTATTAGCATTTGCTTTGTTAATTGTAATTATTCAGATACCCCAACAATCTAGTAGTTTACTCGATTTAGTAAACTTTGAAAAGCCATTAGCCTAACCTAACAACCTTACCTAACCTTACCTAGTATTATGGGTGGGGGCTGCCCGCCCCCACACCCCGCATTAGGTATTAAAAACTATACAAAATTGATGGAATAAAGTCTATGGTGTTTACTCTGCAATCTTCAGCTTGGCTGTCGAGAACAGGAAAGTACCATTAAAATTTACTGATTCTTGTAGGTTAGCTCCACTCTGATTGGCTACTAAACATCGGGAGGAGCCTCCAAGGAGGCTAGAAGGTAACAAAGTGTCCTGGACTGGCTGTACAAAAATAACTGATAATGTTATAGGGGAGTGAAAATCAAATTGACAAAATAAGAAAAGTAGCACTTATCCGCACATCAGTAATGTCCCCTGAGTAAGGTAAGAGCAAAAAAAAATAATTCCACGAGACAGGAATCCCGTAATCGAGGAGTAGTTGTTCTGCAGAATACCCAAATTAATGAAAGTATATGTGATCCAGCTGGATTCGAACCTGGGTTATCACACACATTTTTAGACACCTTAACCATTACACCACCAAGACGGAAGTAGAATGTTGCTAATGTTAAAAAAATCTGACTTTCGATAATTAATGCAAATCTGAAAGTACTAAATGCTTCTGGATCATAATGTTCAGTTTTCATCATTAACATGCTTAGCACCAAATCTTCGTAATAACTGAATAATCAAGATAGCTATGGTCGCGCTAATAAGTCGTGTCTCAGCAGTCATTTAGTTTGGCTCACTGTGCTGTATTAATGTCTGCCAGATGTTGAATAGGGTGGGTAAGTGTAGGAACATGTTTGTATATCTCACTCGAAATTAATAAATTAAGTTTAGATAATGCTGATACCAATTATTAATCAAAATATACTTGGTGCCGAGACATCACTTATTAGCGCCACTGTACATACAATCACGGTATAGTAACTTATGTTACTATACCGTGCATACAATCCTCTAATGATAGCCATAATTACTGTTTTTAACACCAACCAACTTATGAATTTAAAGAAAGTATACAAAGGAATAATTCAAGTGAGAGAATATACCTTTTGGAAGCACATTAGAGCACATTAGGACTCGAACCTAGGATACTCACATCGAAATTCAGCGCACTATGCATTACGCACTGGGAAAAAGACAGTTTCTAAATATACACACGTATAGTAATAATGCTACCACAAACAAATTATGGTAAAAATTGAAGAGACTAGTTATTTTTAGTTTTGTTAGGTTAGGTTAGGTAAAAAGGCACTCAAAGGACTCGAACCTAGGACACTCACACCGAATTTCCGCGCACTTATGCATTACGCTATCAAGACAGGTTAGGTAAAGGGCTGTCCGGGGTCAATTCAATGTTTACCTAAATTATATACAGTATACTTGGCTGATTGAGATATATTTTAACAATGTATTTTTTTCTTTTACAGATGTCGAACGATGATGGAAACCCCAACCAGACCACTCAACCAGTCTACCACCACCACCACCACGGCAACAATATCCTTTAATCCTAACCATCCTTTCCCACTGTGTTCTCTGTAAAAGGAAGTTTTATTTTGATTTTGTATATATATTTTTTTTCGTCCCAAGACCTTCAGTCAAACTTAAATAAAATACCTCGAAGACCCCCCTTCGAGATTTATTTTACATTTTTCGATAGAAAAATGTACCAGCCGAAATAATAATAATAATAATAATAAAAATAATAATAATAATAATAAGGCCAGTTTCTCATTAATTTCAGGCTCGCTAGCGCTCGCCAGGAACAAAATAGATCGCTATATGGCACAGAAGGTCTTTAGTGCCAAACTAGAAGGTGAACATCTTCGTCTCAAAATAACCTGGGCTAAGCATGGAGAAAGGGGCCGGAGCAAACTTCCCTTTAATCCTAACCATCCTCCCCCTCCCCCCCCCCCCCCCCCCGCCCCCTTCCTTCCATTGTCCTTGTCACCACCTAAAGCACCTCCCTTCTACTAACATGTGTACAGACATTACGTTAGATAGGCGGAAAATTTAAGGTAAGATTCTATTTTAATAAATTTCAGTGTAAAATATCTACTTATTCTTTTGCAATAATTTTTATATAAATAAATCTGGTATATATATTGTTTTAAATTTGTTATAACTATATTTACAATAACTTAACATCATTTTTGTATAATGAAATATATATATTGAAATATAATATAATTAATCCATGCACTAATCTTTTTCTCCTATCGTCGTTGGCTTCGAATTAGACAAGGTTTCTGGTAGGGATGCTGGGATGGGGGGGGGGGGGGGTTGAGGGGGGTAGCTCTAGTTAGTTCAAGGGTTAGGGATAGGTAGGAGTCTGTTCTAGGTTAGTATCGGTTAGGTGTTGCTCTATTCGGTTCCCTGAAGAGGTTGGTTTGCTTGGGTAGAAGCTTAGTTAGTTAGTTAGATTTAGTTAGTATAGGGTGTTTGGTTTGTTTTCTGTTGGTTGAAATCCGGCCGGTGCATTTCTGGTAGTCTGTTCGTTGGTTGTGAAGGTTGCAGGTTTTCAGATGATGTGGCGGCTTGCAGACCTGATGTGGCGGCTTGCAGACCTGATGTGGCGGCTTGCAGACCTGATGTGGCGGCTTGCAGACCTGATGTGGCGGCTTGCAGACCTGATGTGGCAGCTTGCAGACCCGCTGTGGCCGATTTGCAGACCGATGGTGTTGCTGGCTGAACGGCGCTCCTGTAATAATTAAATATTTTATCAACAGGCATGAGCTGGATGGCCCGACGGAAGAGGAACAACGGTGAAATAAGGTATGACAGAGAAACTGTGACTAATGTAACGTTAAATCTTCCCAACAGGTTAGAGATGGGAGGACCGTCGCGATCTTACCCGACCCTGCCCAACCCAAGACGACCCAAGACGACCCGATACTCCAGGCATCACGACCACCTTGACTATGGTTGAGATATAATGTTTTTTTGTTGCAAACATATTTAGGAATTGATAAATTTTTTAAATCTGCATTATATCAGAAATATTGGCCTAATTGATCACTTGTGAGTTTCAGGCTATAAGGAAGTTTGGGCCGTATACAAAGTTATTAAACAGAAATGCAGTAATGTAATGTAGGTTTTTGATGGATAGAGAGTACGGTGAATTTGGCTTTGTGTTTATATATGTAATACAACTCATATTTTAGCTCGTAATTCTGCTAAATGTCGATATAAAAAAACTCAACTTCCTTATAGCTTGAAACTCGCAAGTTGTTAATTCCTCAAGGGGAGATTTTTAGTTTGGTCCCTGGATATCCTTCAAGCTTAAGATTTCACCCCCTTGAGCCCCTTTCAAGATAAATTTGTAAATTTTTCGGTAGAAAAATGCCCCGGCTAAAAGCCGGTTCCTCTTAAATTACACGCTCGCTATCGCTCGCCAGGATAAAATAGACACCTAAATGGCACGAAAGGTCTTAAAATTGACAGAAATGGGTTGAAAGTTCTTAAAATCGTCAAAATAATGGGGCAAACGTCTTAAAATTAGAAAAACAATGGGGCTAAACATGAGGGAGAAAAGAGTCCAGACAAAAATCCCTCTAGTGGAAATCTCCCCTTAAGCTGTAATATTAATATTGGATTTTCTAACAGATGTGAGGGAGAGAAGGGACCAGTACAGTTGAGGCTCGGCAGAGGAAGACATTGAGACCAACTGGAGAAACACAAACGGAGCCTTAACCACCTTCACCAACAAACTAGGGTAAGAACACAATATTAACCTCTTGAAGCTTTGACGCGTTTTAGCAGTTTATTTTGACTATCATTAGACGATTTTATGCAGCTTAGGAAGGACCTGTGGGTATTAAAAGGATAAAGACTATCTCCATCAACCCTCTGACTTCCATATACCCTTCCTAAACTGAATAAAATCGTCTACTAGTAGCCAAAAAACAGAACAGAAACGCGTATTGGAGCTTGAAAGGGTTAATAGGGTTAATGGCTAATGGTTTATTTATTGGTATATAGATTTAATTATTTGTAAATTTGTTTCCTCTCTAGACATCAGTCAAGCTTAAAAAACATCCCCAAGATCCCCCATAGACAAATTTGTAAACTTTTCGGTAGAAAATTGTTCAGGCCGAAGGCCGGTTCCTCCTACATCACAGGCTTGGTATCACTCGCCAGGAAAATTAGTCTCCTAAATAGCACGAAAGGTCTTGATAATGACCCAAATAGGTTGAAAGGTCATAAAATCGCCAAAGTAATGGGCTGAACGTCTTATAATCGGCAAAGTAATGGGGCTAAACTATTAATTAATAGATTAATAATGGGGCTATTAGATTAATCAATAACCCTGCAATCACACAGGACCTTCCTACATTATCCATACGAAGAAACGTTGCATCCCTTGCATTATTCTACAGATATTTTCACAGCAATTGTTCCGAGGAACTTGCTTCAATTGTGCCGCCTCTCCACATCTTTCCCCGTAGAACTAGGGCAGCTGAGAGCGTCCATGAATTTACACTTTCTCCTCAGCAGAACTTCTGCATATCAGAATTCATTTATCCCCAGAGCTACTACTCTTTGGAATTCACTTCCCTCGAATTGCTTTCCACAAACTTACAATCTACAAATGTTTAAATCCAGTTGTTACAAACATTTTATGAATGGAGGATGCCTTTAGTCACATGGACCTTTTTGTTTTATCTGTTTTTCCTTCCTCCGTTCATTGTCTCTTTAAAAAAAAAAAAACAAACAAACATGAAGGGGGACCAGACAAATTACCCTTCTCTCCTTAACAATATTAAAAGTTTAGGTTACCATGTGTATAGTTGTCTCTAAGTTCCCATATACTGTATTAATTATATTATGAGCACCTATTTTTAAGTTGTGTATTTAGGGCTTGGTCCTCTAGAACAAATTCTGGCGTTCCATATACTGTATTAATGCTAAAACATAGGGTTCATTACAAATACCTTATTTGTATTCAGAAATAGTTCTCTCGATCTTATAATTACCTCTCCAAAATTAGTTTAATGCCCACCACTCACTCAAAGACAGCTGCAGTGGTTGAAGTAACTAAACAAAGTTTCTAAACACCCCTGATGGTCACAAAGGCGTTTAAGTATTTCAGAAAGGGCTCAAATTGCATCCTATGCGTTAAAGGTTTAATAATAATATTGTGGAATTTAGTCGGTGGATTTTTTTTTTTACTAGAAATTATAAACTTTGACTTTCTTTATAGGTAGGGCACAACTTATGATCATGTGACTTAAATTGCTTCAAACTCTGTGTGTCCAGGCATTTTGGCTCGAACGTCCCTTGATTTTGGCCCTGTCACTCTTTCAACTCTAAGGGAAGGCACTCGATACAAGCAGTTCTGTCTTTTGTCTCCCTCACTCGCATAGAAGAAAAATCATGAAGGGTCAATAACAGTTCCCGCGACTGCATTAAATTCTCCCCCGAGCCTTAACAAATTCAGAAGTATATATTCATAAACTACACTGCAGATAATTTCAGTAATAAAGATTCTAAAATATATAACCCTTATCAATGCAGGCTTCTGTATAGTTACCAAAACCTGAACCTTGGACAATACGGTAGAGGACTGACTAGTTGCTCAATATCACGGGTTAAGGGAAGGTTTTTAGTTTGCTCCCTAGACCTCCATCAACTCCCCCCCCCCCCCCCCCCTTCGAGATAAATGTGTATATTTTTCGGTAGTAAAATATCCCGGTCGAAGGCAGTTTCTTCCAAAATGACAGGCTTGCCATCGTTGAAACTGCAATAGTCAAAACGAATAGTAGTCATAAAATCTCAAACCGAGCTAAACATTAGGGCGAAGGGGTCCAGAAAAAGGCCTTAATGCAGTGGTGACTATAGTTATTAGCGTTATACATCAGGATGTTAACTAATACTAACCTAATGTTTCAGATGTATGGTAGACGTCCAGCCTGAGGGGGGACAGCAGACGGATGGGACACTTGTGGCCAAACACCTCTCCATCACAACTCTGCAACAGCCATCATATCAGGTGTGTCCCTAAAATGTTTTAATACACTCTTATTATGAAAGTCTATGCAATGTAATATTTTGAAGTTTGTTCTATAAAGTCAGTTTTAATGATTCGGATCTTAAATTTGACCAATAGGCTAGGTATGGATACTGAATTAATGATTGGTGCCCTTTTGGCCTGAAGAATAATTTTCCTAGAGTACACACAGGCGGCTGACTTTTGTCTTCGTGGACGTAGCCTTTATAAATCCTAAATATTTAAACTGTTGTGCCTTATCTCCCAAAGTAGGATTAATTTTGCTGGCTACAGTTTAAAATATTATCATTGTAACTGGTCGACGATATCCGATAATCCTAAAATTTAAGTTAGAAATGTTCACTATCACAATTCTCAAAATGGAATTTAGTAACTTTCAATTCAGTTCTTATAATGTAATATCGAAGCTAATTTGTATAACTTTAATTTGTCAAAACTCTTTGGTTAAACTATTATAAGACTATAATAATAATATACTTAACCTACATTGGCAAAAAAACTTGAATGAAAAATTGGCTGAAATAGACCAGTTTAGTAGTGCCTAATAAACTTCTAAATATTTCATAGACTATCATAAGTGGTGGACAAGGATATAGGAATGCAGTTTTATCTAACTAATTTAAAGTAATTTCGTACAAATGGCAACGCGTGTTTTTAGTATCTTGCAACAGATACTTTCCAAACTGAAATGTTTAGGAAATGGGTCAAAGTGAAAACAGGCTTAATTAACTAAACTCGGTGGGGTGTCCTTAGTCCTTGGAGTGCCACATGTATTTGTTTGCTGATTTAATTGAGTTTGGAGGTGAAGTTGGTTGGTGTCAAAACATAATAATTGATAGATCTTACCTTGTTTATCAGATATACCTTTCTATCCTTAGATGGGTTTATCAATACTAATATGCTTCCAAAAAGGTATATTTCACACTTTAATTATTCCTTTACATACGTTCTTTAAATTCATAAGTGTTATTGTATATCAGTGTTGCCAAATGTACGAATTTTCTTAAGTTGGATATAGAAAAGATGCTGCCAGTTAGTCGAAATAAAAATAGTTCGCCCAAAATACTCTGTAAATTTAAGTTATTATGCATTTTCTCTTGACAGTCCTTCTGTGCTTCCAATAGCCTGTGACTAGTAATGTTTGTTTAAGGGAGCACACCTCGCTTTTTTTTATCTTTCTCTCTCTTTGGCTTGGATCCATTCGGCCTCATTCAGCCTACCATTTTAAGTTTACCCCCATCCAGGTGTCAATATTTAACTGGCGAACGGTAGCGAGCCATCATATATACATTTGTATTTGACAGCAAATTTTGTAAATTTTTCGATAGAAAAATGTGTCCGGCGAAGCCGGATTTCTCCATACAATGCTGGGTCGCTATCGCTCCCCCGGGAGAAAACGACACCTGGGTGGGGGGAAAAGACTTAAAACAGTGCCGAAGGATACAAACCAAGAGGAGAGAAAGAGAAAACAAAAAAAGTTGGGCTCCCTTAAGTCATTCGTGTCGGCGAATTATTTCTATTGACTGTACCCTTGTTAATAATTATTAGTATGTAGTTAATTAGGTCTTGGAAGTTAATACAGTAGGTTTTATACTAATATGCAAAACACTGGAGACTAAGAAAGTTATAATATAATTGAGATTTACCATAGAACTGCATTGTTTCACTTTTGTGATCAATATAACTGAATAAATCTTAACTTGCTGACATGCCACTGTAGATGAAGATTATCATAGACCAGCTTAACGGAAACTCAATATCGGTATGACCTTTTAAATGTCCAAGGAAACCCCAGATAAACATATAAAGTCTTAAATCCATAAGAACCATATTATAGACTTCTACTGTAATATGTTAAACAGGCTGCTCATATTGTCAGATACTGTCCCAATTGTCACTGACTACGAACATTGCATTGACTAATTTGTTTACCGAGGTCCATCCAAAGTTTGATTTGTTAATGTTAATCCTAGGTAAGCTGTAAGCTTTTAGATAGTTTTTATGAACACTTATGTCTCGTTTTAAGCAGATATCCCCATGATTCGAACAAAATATCTGCAAATATCAGTGCCCCCATGCCTAAGGACTTTAATGTTATTTAGAAGTTGTTGAAATACTTAACGTCAAGCCTACATGCCTAGATTCGTGATAAATATTCAAAAGCGTAAATTGTTGTACTGTAAAAGTCATTCTCATAACTACTTCAAAGGTATTCAAGCCTGATTAGATATTTGTTATTCGTACAACGGCTTTGACTCTTGTCTTTAGAATAATAGCGGTCCTACTGCTTTACTAAGTTAATACCTACTTGTTTAGGTAAATGTTAAACCGATATTTTAAGCCTATGATAATGTTGTTCTTCAACTGGCATTGTTTAGGTTGTTATAATCTACATGTGTTCAGTAATGTTTATCATGCTACGAGAAAGTGTTGCATAATTCTGATAAAAGATTAGATTTAAAACTTACCATTAATCTCGTGTTTTCGAACTCCTGAATAATCATCCAAGATATCATTAATCGATTTTTTAAATATGATTTGCAGTTTAAAATACCTTTATCATTCAGTTTTAAGACTTTAACTAGATATCTCATTGGTTATTGAATAGCTTACATTTAATTTACGAAGTATTTTTTCTTAGCTTTTATAATAACCTTAATACAGATCTAGACTGTAAATGTAAAAGAACAGTATTATTTTAAGTAAATCAATGAATGTGAATGAAGGGTCGCCCATACTGAAGTTGAGAACAATGTTTATTCTAATCATTCTATTTGTTGGGGCCTCTTGTTCCCCTTGACTTATTTATCAAGTTAGGTACTGACTGACTGACCTGTTTTTCCCATAAAAAAATATTTAATGTTGCCCCTCACCGAATCGTCGCTGTTGTCCGCCCCCCCCCCCCCCCCCCCCCCCCCCCCTGCAATGGTTGCTCTGATGCTGCTAAAGTTGCTGACTCTCGCCTCAGTTCGCAAAGTTGATGCTCGAATCCATCAATCGCCGCTGTCGCCGTTGATGTTATTGTGGCAGTCGTTGATGTCCTGTACATCTATAATTCCGTTGTCATCTTGATTTGCTCTCGTTAGCTCACATCTGTTGGCATCCCACCTTTTAAACCTTCAAACCAACTTTTTAACAAGAACCATACTCGCTTATCAATACCAGATAATTTATGCTCACATATGCACTATCTAACAACTCAAATGGTAATGCCTATATCCCTCATACTGAATACCCATCAAACTCATACCTATTACTCAAGCGCTCACACAATATCTCTCCATATAGAGTACCTGTATATTCAACACAAACATCTGCATAAAGACAGATGATCAATATAACCAAACAAATCTTAGTCAAAACAGATACATTTGTTTGACTAACCATAGCTAGCTCACCGCGTTGCTAATTCCTTGTCTCTGCTGTCGATGTACTCAGTCTGTTACACCCGTTTCTGCTGTGCCTAGCCTTTTCTGCTGTATGAGGAATCTGCTTTACTCCTACCGTCTGTCCTTCTTGATACTGTCTGCTCATATCCCATACTTGCACACCGGCGAACTTCTTGACTGCTTCCTGACCAAAAACTGTACATTAAGAATATATAACTGACTTTTCTTATGTGTGTTTGGGGGCGGTGTTGCAGGGAGGGTTATTGATGTACCAGGCCGAAGGAGCGGGAGGACAGCATAGAATTTAGCCAGAATACAGTATAGACCTAGTGCGATGCCACAACTAGAATAGAAAAGAATAGAAACAGACTAGGCGCTGAAGAAATTGTCTATCTGGGATGGAGGATAGGATGAAATACCAGGTTAGGCGAAGAGGAAGGAAAAAAACTCGTAGCGGGTTGTTGGGATGTTTGGTTATATAGGAGAATGAACGAAAAGAAGATATGAATATATTTTTTTTTTCTCAAGAGAACTGGACACTGGTAGCAACCTCTCAACCCCCCCTCCCCCCTACCCCAGGTACCCCCATACTACCCCTGCGGTACACCGCTCCACCCAACCCTCCACTGGCAGTCCCCCTCAAGACTCGTTCGTCCCCCCTCACCCTCTATCCCGCTCAGGACCCCCCCTACACCCACGCAGGACCCTACAAATCCTCAGTCCCCCTGGACAATCACCCCCCCCCCCACCCCCCCACCCCCCCACCCCCCCCCCGCTTTACCCTCTCAGGACCCCTCTACCCCCCCAACCGTGAAACACTTGTATTTCTGGTGCCTCAATATTTTTCATCTTTTTACAGAGATGACGTGTTGCTGTGACCAGACTAAGGACCCCGGACCAATGGACAACACCACCTATTTGTTTAAAAAAAATAAATAAAGAAGAAATATTTGAGTCTTGACTATTGATTCCAACCTGTTGATGTAATACAATATTGTAGATAAATCTTCTATATTTCTGATAGTTATTCATATTAACTTTGAATGCAAAAAATTGAACGAATTATTGTAATCCAATATCGCAGAAATATCAATCTTAATTTTGGAATGAATAGAAAAATTATTTTTAATCATTACTACACGCCAATACCCTCGATAAATTTAAAGAAAACTTTACAAATTATTATAAATACAAATTTGAAATATTGGAATATATTGCCAGAGAATAGAAACGGTAAGTTCACGAAACTAACTACAAAATAAAATGTCTGGGTGAAGAGGGATGACTTTCAATATCTAATATATCTAGATTTTTGGAGAGGTAGGTAGGAAGAGTTATATGGGTTTGGGATAAGCAGGCAAATAACAATAGTTACATGGGATAGATCATGATAGTTACATTGGTAGATATACACCTGTTACATGGGAAGAAAGACTAGGTCAGTAGATATATAGTTCAGGAATATATAGCTTAGTGACCCCAGTAATTACATATATACAATAGGTTCAAATTACATAACCCATCCTAATAATACTTAAATATATACATAACCTTAAATAACATTAATAGTTATATGGGATACGGCCAGTAAAAAAGATTAGATGGGGATAAGAGAGATTGAATCCTAACTTGCACAGCTCGTCACATGATAACTTTAGTATTTAAATTAACTTTGGCATGGGTAATACTTTGATAGACTCCCACATGTCATATTGAGAACACTGAACACTACAAACAACAAATATTAGAACACGCCAAATCACCAAATGCCACTGTCATCACACAAAGTACACTACCAACACACTAACTTCACTGCCAACACTGCACTGCAACACTTCAAAAACCCTACCTATTCAACAAATGTCACTGCCAACATATATGCTTCTTTATTGTACATGGCTCCAATGGCATTTTACCTTCAATGATTAAATTAACTAAAACATATACACCACTTGGCCAACACCACGTAATTACCAAGATCACTGAATACTGTCAACACACTTAATCACACTGCCAACATTTAGATTCAATGATTGTCAACTCTTATCTCTGCCAACAATATACACTACTATGCCAACAGTCGTACACACATTTAATTGGCATATAACTACCTTACCCTAATTTGACCGTACAATTTTAACACCTAATCATACACTTGCGTAATGTATAATTATATCCATACCCTACGGTTGATCACGTACTCTGCCAACATTCACAAATCCTATCACACTTCCAATACACACTAGACCACAATGCCAACCGACTTTCTCATTTTGCCAACATCCCTACTCCACTTAACACTAATACAACACACAACACACAACAGGAAGAAAAACTTGCAATCATTCGGAAAACCAACCTCCCCCCAAAAGCTGTCCGCTATACATAAGCTAGTGTCACAATTATTCAACACTACTTCATAAACAGAATGGGTTAGAATTGGGCTATAAACTAGTAGATGGCTATTATTATTATTATAATAACACAGGCTTACCTCAGTACTAATTATATAAGGACAACACACTTAGAACATTGAACAAATTATAAAAGTATTACTTAACAGCTTGGCTAGTAAACAAAGTTAAACTGCAATCAATAATTAAGAATTATAAAAAATGCCCACTGCATTGCCAATGAAACGCATATTTTAAGCTTAAAATCCCCAAAATAAATATGAAAAATTACCGAAAGCCCAATGGTTATTGGAAAATTAATAATTATAAAGATTTACTTAAAGAAAATTACTGTATATATAAATATTGGGCAAATAATGTAGTGAACCAAAAGTTATGCTATTGTCACAAAGCCAAGTTCGGTATAAAGTACTTTAGGTACGTAATATAAAAGCAAAACTTTGTTAATTTGTTATAAGATATATAATAAAACTAATAAGGGTAATACAAAAATAACGAAGTATTAAAAGTATTGATTTTTGTAAGATAATATAGAAACTATGTCCGACTCTGATGAATAAAATACTAAGTCTATATATTCCTTTTAATAGCCATTATATTTTAGTTTCTCCTGTTATTTAAAGTTTATATACTGTATGTACAGTGTTTTGTCAAGATATTATACAAATGTATGTTTGACTGATCAATAAAATACTAAGTCGATATATTCTTTTTAATATCCATTATAAATTGTTTCTGTTATTACAAGTTTATATAGTAAGTTTTCAAGTATAGTTTTCTAAGTTAAGTGTTTTATTTTCTAAGTTCTTATCATATTCAGTATATTTTCTAAGTCCATATATTGGAACTTAATTTATAATTGAGAACTATTTTTTTCTAAGTTCTCTTATATGTGGTATAGTTTCATATTTTATTGATTTTTGTTTCTAAGTCCATATATTGGAATTTTATTTATAATTGAGAAACTCTTTTCTAAGTTCTCTTTCATTTTTTTTCTAAGTCCATATATTGGAACTTTATTTATAATTGAGAACTATTTTTCTAAGTTTGTATCAGTTATAAAAGTCATAGCTTATAATACTGATCAATAAAAGATAGATTTTTTTTTTTTTTATTAAGTACGTTCGCGTCACAAATACGATATATAACAATATTATATCAAGTGAAGTGAATAGCAAATACAGAGTTATGAATTCAAGTGATAGAGTATATCATAAGTTACATGTAAGGCAAATACAATCATTATTGAAATTAAAGCCAAAGCAGAATATTGAAGCTGAAGGAGGGAACCAACTCGGGGAAGAAGGGGGGGAGAGGGGACATCATCCAAGCCACAAAACTGTGAAGTAATAAGAAAAATAGCAAAGATTAGAGTAAGGTAATAAGTCCTATCTCATCTCAATGGGAAAAATAGCTTAGCCTTACCTAACACACACCTTTCATTCCATGCATCTATGTCTACAGACTAAGACTACTACTACGACTACATACTACGACTACTACTACGACTACAAACTACGACTACGATACTACGACTACACAACTACGACTAACATACTACGACTACATACTACGACTACATACTACGACTACATACTACGACTACATACTAGGACTACTTACTAGGACTACATAGTACGACTACATACTACGACTACTTACTACGACTACTTACTACGACTACATACTACGACTACGACTACTTACTACGAATACCTACTACGACTACATACTACAACTACTAACTACGACTACATACTACGACTACATACTACGACTACAGACTACGACTACATACTACGACTACATACTACGACTACAAACTACTACTACAAACAAAACAGGAATATCACTCCCCTTGTATGGTAGTGGCGTGGGCAGTTTCTCGCAGAAACCGGCAGAGTCCACAGGCAGCAACCGGCAGAGTGCACAGGCGGCAACCGGCAGAGTGCACAGGCGGCAACCGGCAGAGTCCACAGGCGGCAGAGTCCACAGGCGGCAGAGTCAACAGGCAGCAACCGGCAGAGTCCACAGGCGGCAGAGTCAACAGGCAGCAACCGGCAGAGTCCACAGGCACATTAAGCGGGATCTTTAAATAAATACATAAATAAAACTATATTATTCTGCTTATACTGTTCACAACAAGTAGGTAAATACTGATTTTTAATGTTTCCAATTTGAGTATTTTAGTTACAAGAGTTAAGCAAGGAAATACGATGTTAATTATCAAACAATTATAAGGAAAGAATGAGCAGCTACTGTATATACTTTCTGATTACTTATTATTATGAACAGTAAAGCAACAGGACAATTTAAATATATTATCATATATTAACCCTTTCAAGATTATGACGAACTTCAACAGTATATTCTGGCTATTAATAGACGATTTTGTAAAGATTAGAAGGGTATATGAAAGTAAGAGGGCTAATTGAGATAGTCTTTACACTTCGGGTGCCTACAGATCCTTCCTAAGCTGTATAAAATCGCTTAATGATAGCCAGAATAAACTGTCAAAATGCGTCATAATCCTGGAGGAGCTAATAGTACAGTAAGGGCATCAGTAACTTACCCCAGACAGTTGGTAGGTTGTGGTGTGTTGGTAGTCCGTAGGTAGGTTGTGGTGTGTTGGCAGTCCGTAGTTCGGTTGTGGTGTTGGTAGCTTGTGGCGTTGGCAGAGTCCATCCATAGTTCGGTGATGGGACACAAACACGAACTCAAATCCTGAAAAGAGAAGAACATATTCATTAATTATCGATTAGAACATTCGATTAAGAAATATTTACTAAGTATGGAATATAAACACTAATTATAGAATCAATCTAAAATACTCTACTATTATAGTAAGGATAATAAAAGTAATGAGTAAACATCAAAATGTTAAACTATAAACTATATATACAGTAAAGTGCGGGATATATTGACAGTACATTAACCGAGTTGCCTTTAAAAATCTCTACAGAACTAGGTTGTATAGAAAACGGTAGCTCGCGCGTTGGTCCTGGGGCTGGCTGGCTGCCTGAGTCACCCGAAAACGCCCGAAAACGCCCTAAATCACCACGCCCAAAATAACGCTGCACCTTTCTAACCTACACCAATGGATTTACCGCATCATTTTATAATTTCTTTTGTCACTTTTTTCTTTGTTGGACTTGTGTCAGATTCTCGAAATTCGCCTCCCCTGAGCCAGAAATCGAAATTTTCAGTCACAAATTTGAAAGTCCAGTAACTTTTGTAATTTTCGAGTTACAAGGTTGAGACTTTAACAATAGGTAGTTCGATTTATTTCTAGAAACGAAATGTTTCAGATTTTTTATTTTTTTTATTTTAAGAAAGTTATGAATATATTAGTGCCGCTTTATTCATGAAACATGAATTATAAGTAAATGTGGTTGAAATTAGTGTTTATTCACACAAATATGAACTCAATTATATATTCCGTTCCATATAAACACATACAAATTAATGGCAATATAATAATAACCGAGTAAAGTAGATATTGAAGGACTTGGTGATCCCCTGGCTCTGGCCAAGTCTGGCTGCCTGGCCCAAGTCCAGCCTACAACGTCCCAAAACGTCCGAATTTACTACGCCCAAAATTAATGCTACACCTTTCTAACCTACACCAATCGATTTACCACATCATTTTAGCCTACCTACACTACTTTTTAATTTGCTGGACTTGTGTCAGTTTCTCCAAATTCGCCTTCCCTGAGCCAAGAATCAACATTTTCAGTCGCAAATTTGAAAATCCCTTTGTAACTTAGTACCGGTAATTGGTAACATTATTTCGTATTTACGCAATGTGCTACATATTTATACATTCTGTCTCAGATTAATCTATAACAAGCGAAAAACGTAGTATAAAAGACGAATATAGTATTAAAGTACTGACTATCCACGCACTCTAAGCCTTGATTTTTTAAGCTAATGTGTGTGATTATCTATTTATCAACTCTGCGTAAGTTAAGAGGGTTGATTTGGTCTTTAACCTCAATAATTCCAACAGATCCTTCCTAAGCTGTATACAATCGTCTAATGATAGCCAGAAAAACTGCTAAAATGCGTCATAATCTTCAAAGGGTTAAATTTGATTTAGCCTTATACCAAGGGATCAATAATTTACCTTGGGTTAGTTGTGGTAGTGGTGGTCGTAGGGGTGGAGATCGTACTAGTGGTAGTTGGGGGTTCGTGATGTTCTGCCTGGTAGTTGTTGAGGTGGTTGTGGTAGTGGTGGTGGTAGTTAGGGTCAAGATGTTCTGTTGGTAGTTGTAGTAGAGATGGTGGTGGTGGTTCCGGTAGAGATGATTCTGATCGTGATAATGGTGGTGACAGTTGTGGTAGAGATGTTCTGAGGGCAGTGCTGGTAATGGTGGTAGCTATAGTAGAGATAACACTGGTGGTAGTTGTAATAGAGATGGCACTGGTAATAGTTTTGGTAGAAATGGATATTTCATTTGATTTTTTATTTCCTCTTAACTGTAGTGGTAATATCCAAAGTATTATTTGGTGGTAGTCACAGAAGTAGTTGAAATAGTGGTGATGGTGGTAATAGTGGTAGTTGTGGTAGCCATGATGGTGGTGGTGGTAGCTGTGGTGGTGGTAGTAATAATTGTGGTAGCCGTGGTCATAGTCGTGGTACTAATAGTAGTGGTGGTTATAGTGGTAACCATTTTTGTGGTGGTGGTAGTTGTGGCGGATATAATGGTAGTAGCGGTAATTATGATAGCCGTAGTGGTTTTAATAAGGGTGGTAGTTTTGGCAGCCGTGGTAGTAGTAGTCGTGGTAGCTGTGGTTGTAGTCGTGGTAGCTGTGGTTGTATTCGTGGTAGCTGTGGTTGTAGTCGTGGTAGCTGTGGTGGTGGTAGTTGTGGTGATAGTAATCATGGTACCCGTGGTGGTAGCTGTAGTGCCTCCATCTCACCCTGTCCCCTACATCTTCCTCGTCACACCAACCACCCGCATGTCCTCCCTCACTGCATCCATCAACATCCTCTTTTAGTGTTGCCTGGTAGCTCCATCCCAAGCATCCTTCTCCCAACATGCTCCACATCCCTCCTCTGCACATGTCCAAACCACCTCAATCTCGCCTCTCTCGCTTTGTCCCAGAACCGTCGTACATGCGCTGTCCCTTTAATATACTCATCTACAATTCTGTCCATCCTTGTCGCTCCCAAAGAGAATCTCAGCATCTTCAACTCTGCTACCTTCAACTCTGCCCCTGTCTGTTTTCCAATGCCACCGTCTCCATACCGAACAACACAGCTGATCTCACTACCGTCTTGTATACTTTCCCTTTCACTCTTGCAGAAACCCTTCTATAGCAGATCCCTCCAGCGGTCTACCTTCTCCACCCACTCCACCCGGCCTGCACCGTAATGTTGGTGGTAATGGTAGCCGTGGCGGTGGTTGTGGTAGCTGTGATTATGGTTGTGGTAGGTGTGGTTGTAGTCGTGGTAGTTGTGGTACTCGTGGTGGTGGTATCGTTAGCAGTTAATACGTTAGCACCAAAATCCACACCTTCTGGAAGGAAGAAATTTATTCATTAGTAATACATTCAGATTTCAAATTAAGTAAATATTCATTAAGAGAAGTTGGTTAATTTTTTTGTCGACCTTTTAATCTATATATAAGTTTTCTAATTTCCTCTCTTGACCTCCATCAAACTATAAAAAAAAAAAAAAAAAAATCCTTTAAACATGTTTTTGTACATTTTTCGGTAGAATAATGTCCCGGCCAAACGCAGGTTCCTCTTAAATTACAGGCTCGCTATACGCGCCGCAGGGCGAAAAGATTCGACCACCTTAAATGTGGGAACCGGGAAAGGTTTTGAGGGGTGGGGAGGGGTAGGAGTGGTGTTGCAAAAAAACTGGGGCGCGAAAGTTCTTAAAATCGACAAACCATTGGGGTAGCGAACATCTTAAAATACTCAAAACTAATGGGGCTAACACAATGGGAGAAATTAGTGGTCCAGTAAAAAACGGCCCATGCACCCTAAGAGTGTATAGCAATGCAGTGCGTGATTAAAAGTCTACGGTATCGCGTCCCTAAACACACACACAACACACAAACACACACCACACACACCCAACACACACACATCACACACACAACACACACACAAACCATCAGGCAGTCAGTTATGATTGGTGAATTCCTAGTTATACTCTATTTTTTTCCAGCTGAGGGGTTTTAACATAAATATTTGCCATGGTTTTCTGATCTTTATTACATCGGCACGAATATAAGGTAGATTTTGTAGTGGAACCAATATGATTTGTTAATTATGAAAACTTGGCATTCAATACGACCACACAGCCATAGGTAGTTTCACTATATTTCCATTAAGATTGATTGGAATTCAGCTACTCATATGGGATTCAATCTTATTCCATCCAATTTTCCTAAGACTGCATTACAATCGTCTAATGGTAGCCAAAATAAACTGCCCTAAAAAGCGTCAGAGCATTCAAGGGGTTAATTTGGTGCACTATCAGTTGTCAGAGCCCCCCCCCCCCCCCCCCCCCCCCCCCCTAATAAACACTATACCTTAGTTCCAAATAGGTCGTCCAGTAGTCCAGAAATCGTGCAACCCTAACACCTCTGCGTAACTCAAAGCCAGGGATAAATATAGAGCCAAAATGGGCTAGTCAATTTCCACAACCTATTCCCTGGCTGACCCTTCCTAACCCACGGTAGATTTATGAAATCGAACTAGCTCGATTACTCTAAGTCGTTTCTGAAGTTCATTAGAGGATAATGTTCAAGGGTTTGGGCTATACATGTTGTCCGGAATAGGGCATTTTAAAGATGCTCTCTCTCTCTCTCTCTCTCTGCTCTCTCGTATCTCTCTCTCTCTCTCTCTCTCTTTGGACCAATAGGGTATCAGCCACAGAGAGTACAGTACTATCTTTGTAATATATAACAATATTAAGTGTTATATAAAGCGAGGGGAGAGGGAAGGCTGAAGGATGGAGGGTTGAGAGGAGGGACGGGGATGTGTGGGGAGGGAGGGTGAGGGGATGGAAGGAGGATTAAATGTAACGTGGGTGTGAGGGAAGGGAGCGGGGCAGCGAATATAATGGGCGGAGGAGGCGAGAGAGGGATGAATGTAGTGGGGAGGGATAGAGGGCGGCCAGATCAATGCTATGTGGAGGAAGGAAGCGGTTAGCATACATTAATTATACCCCGTAGTCGTGGAAGGGTCGGTAATAAGTTAAAGTGCGGGCGCCTCTGTTATATAATCAAGCGGCCATTAACAGAAAGTAGCGATCCAACAACAAAAAGATCGCCTTCCTCCCCAACCTTGGCCATTTCTCTTGACGCAACCGGTATGGACATATAATCTTTGTTGCACAGTAGTGAGTTCTAAACCTATATTTTCCGTTACCGGAACCTATTGATGGATTACTACCCACTTACCCACATGGTCCTTGCGTATATAAAATGATGATGATGATAATAATAATCATAATAATCAATACTTACCCGTATACTAATAATACTAATAATAATAATAATGATTTAATTAATAATGAATAATACTAATAATAATGATAATAATAATAATAATAAGTAATAATAATAATAAACGGTTTATTTAAAGCAAAACTGGCAAGCCACTGTATCTGAAGAAGAAAAATGGGGGAAGCAAATAGTTCTTTTCAATCTGCTATTATAAAATACACAACAACAACGGATGTGCCATTTGTTTATTTAAACCTAAAAGTCCCAGCCATACCACCGCCAGTTTCTTATTAACCGTCCTGGTGCGTTTGTAATGGTTAGAGGTGGGCAAAAATCTCTGTGTGTTGATTAACCCAGTGTTCGAATCCCGGCACTGGATCACATAGTATACATTTTAATTGATTTCAGAATGGGGGGTGTTTGAGTGTTGTGGTGAAATTAATAAAATAGAGATTTTTATACATTAATTACTCGATCAACATTATTTGCATAATGGAGTCAAAATTGTCACCAGGTCTACCCCCCCCCCCCTCTCTTCTGCATACTGGTGACGTTCATTTCCATTATATTTCTGGTTATCTATTTGACGAACTTTTATTCAGCTTAGGAAGGACGTCTATCAATGCAAAGGCTACAAACTATCTCAATTAATCCTTGTATCTACCGTATATTATCTACCGTATATTATCTACCGTATATTATCTACCGTATATTATCTACCGTATATTATCTACCGTATATTATCTACGACTATTATCTAACCGAATATTATCTACCGTATATTATCTACCGTATATTATCTACCGTCTATTATATCTCCTAAGCTTTCTAATATCTTCTAAATATAGCTTAATTCAAAAAGAAAAAACGTCGACGGTACTGTAAAGGTTTAAAACAAATCGAGTTTTCATGGTATACTGAATAAAACCTCCTCCTACAGGCGAGAGAGAGAGAGAGAGAATGTGTGTGTGTGGAGGGGGATGGATGGAAGGGGGTCGGGGGGGGGGGGGGGGTCGGCGGTTAAATTGGTTCATAGGGCAGCATCTGAATAATCCTAGGCCAAAACAAACACACACAGAAATAATGAGTTTACAACCCATCACATGCATCATAAATACATTAATCCTAATTTGGCAAGTGGTATTGTGGGGAGGCGAGCGACACTGGGAGGGGGAGTGGGGGGGAGGGGATACTGAAGGGGGAGTGGGGGGGGGGGGGTTACAGTCAATAGAGCCTCAGAGCATGCAGACCGCGGTATGATTGGGCCGCGCACCATGCTCGCCTAAAAACAAACTCCTCCCTATTGACGGAGCCAAAATTGTAGGGTAAAACTCTAATTCGGCCCTCTACTGTCATACTGATGCTGATTTCATTAAGTTACGGGGGGTTGAGGGGGACTCTGGCCCCCTCAACCCCATTCTGTATCTTATGGCAACGGCCGCGGGCCAATTGTACCGCGGCCCGGCGGACATGGGACCGTAGGGAGGGAGAGGGGGGGGTGGGGGAAGGGAGAAAAGGGGGGGAGGGTGTCAGGAAGAGGAGAGGAGGGGGGGGGGGGGGCTGTGAAGAGAGAGGATGAGGAAAAGAGTGTAATGGGAAAGAGGAGAGGGAGGAAAAGGGAATGAGGGAGGGAGGGAGGAAAGGAGAGAGGACGAGGGAGGAAAGGAGAGAGTAGAGGGAGGAAAGGAGAGGGAGAGAGGGGTGAGGGGGAGAAACAAGCAGGGATGGGAATTGGGGAGTGCTGGGGAGTGCGGGGGAGGGCGAGGTGTGGACTGGGGCGGGGAGAGCGGGAGGAGGGGGGGGGGGGGGGCAACGCTATCACCTCATTCGCTAGTTTGCCACCATAATTATGAGTTAACGTACCTCTCTATGTTCACCGCAACTCACCAACACAATGTACACACGGCAAATTGTTCCTGTTATGACCTAAATATCCAGGAGGCTCAACGATATTCTCGTATTTACTATTATTAGAATATAGGCTGACCACACGGCAGACACGAACCGGCTCATTCAGTCGTAACGCTATGAATTTCTTGTATATATATAACATTTTACATACATGACTACCTTATCATGCATAGAATTTCAGTACACACATATTATGTAAATGTATACACGGAAATATTCCCATAAACACCTTAAATACGGTTAAAAATGCGAAGATCAACGACGACACGTCCGTCGGCTTCCAGGAATAATGATAGCAATGAGTAATGACGTTCACATTGAAACGCCCATGCCGGACAATCCAAGAGTCCTGTTTTTATGTTATGATAGTTAATTAATCAACTTCCGCATTATCTACAGGCTTAGGATGTACACAGAACATAGTCTGTTTTATCTTAGATATTTGGAAGTTGTTGTAAGCGGCATATAGGGCTTGTGATGCAGACATATATCATTTATAAACTGAAACACTGACATCGATATCAACCTCACCATAAAACAGATGAAGTAAAAACATGCGCGAGAGTCAAATGATACAATTACTATTTGTACAGTTGGCCGCATTAATTTGTACACAGGAATAATACAAAAAAAAAAATTGTTTAGCTTGAAGCAGGTCTGGGGGCCGTCTATTAGCTTGAAAGGGTCTTGGGGGCCGTGTTTTAGCTTGAAGGGGTCTTGGGGGCCGTGTTTTAGCTTGAAGGCGGTCTGGGGTGCCGTGTTTTAGCTTGAAGGGGGTCTGGGGTGCCGTATTTTAGCTTGAAGGGGGTCTGGGGTGCCGTGTTTTAGCTTGAAGGCGGTCTGGGGTGCCGTGTTTTAGCTTGAAGGGGGTCTGGGGTGCCGTATTTTAGCTTGAAGGGGATCTGGGGTGCAGTGTTTTAGCTTGAAGGGGGTCTGAGGCCGTGTTTTTAGCTTGAAGGGGGTGTCTGGGGTTCCGTGTTTTAGCTTGAAGGGGGTCTGGGGTGGTGCCATGTTTTAGCTTGAAGGAGGTCTGGGTGCCGTGTTTTAGCTTGAAGGGGGTTTGGGGGCTGTGTTTTAGCTTGAAGGGGGTCTGGGGTGCCAGTTTTAGCTTGGAGGGGGTGTAGGGTGCCGTGTCTCAGCTTGAAGGGGGTCTGGGGGCCGTGTTTTAGCTTGAAGGTCTGGGGTGCCGTGTTTTAGCTTGAAGGGGGTCTGGGGTGCCGTGTATTAGCTTGAAGGGGGTCTGGAAGCCGTGTTTTTAGCTTGAAGGGGGTGTGGGGTGCCATGTTTTAGCTTGTAGGGGGTGTGGGGTGCCGTGTTTTAGCTTGAAGGGGGTCGGGGGGCCCGTGTTTTAGCTTGAAGGGGGTCGGGGGTGCCGTGTTTTAGCTTAAAGGGGGTCTGGGAGCCGTTTTGTTTGTTTTAGCTTGAAAGGGGTCTGGGGTGCCGTGTTTAGCTTGGGGGGTCTGTGAGGTGTCTTTAAGGGAGTAGTAGTCGCTGTTTATCGATCCCCTTCTCCCTTATGTTTAGCATATTACCCTCCAACTCTCCCCCTTCAGGTCACGTGACACCACGACGCCCCAAATCTTTCTCCTCCGTTGTCTAACCTTTACAGTACCGGCGACGTCTTTTTGTTTGATTTCAGCTGCATTTAGATGATTTTATGAAGCTTAGGAAGGATATATGGTAGCTAAAAGGATTAATTTTGCTAGCCTGTAATCTATTAACGGGTAGACATCTTCCGAGCTGAATAAAACCGTTTAATAGTTGACAGAATATAAAGGATGTCACCGGTACTGAATGAGTTAACCGAGGTAAGGGTAGGGCTACTCTTCTCATTTTGCTAGACTATTTTTACTTCCATACGTAAAATCTCGAGTTTTGCATAAATTAATGTGAGCAACTATATCAGAGTGAGGGTTGGTGTCCTCTACTTCCCATAGCCGTTTTCTGACTGTACCTTTATCATAATTTTTATTTCTAACTTTTTCTTGAGAGTGGTGAAGGCAATGGGGCCATAATGGTGTGCCCCATGTTTCCCTAGTGTCTTACTCTCACAGCCCACTGGCACAAGTTGGCCTTTCTCTCTCTGGCGTAGGGATGCGGCGACCTCACCGCCGCCACTTTGGTGGTGCAATCAGCCTCTGGAGCAGTGGACCACTGGTTCCTATTTCCAGAAAATTCCTGTGCTTGGTATGCTTCCCGCCAGGGCCCCCCTGGGGTAAATAAATAGCAAAACAGTGGTGGAACTGCCATCGGGGTGAGGGACTGCTCTGCGTCTGCTCCTTCAGTGTTCATGGTTATAATCCACTTAGGGGAAATGGCACTGTGGGGGGAGTGGGTCAGTCGGGGCATGTCTGGGGGCCTGGGGGCAGTTTCTGCCATGGACATCCCTTTTGGGGTGCTTCCTCTGGAAGCGAGGCGTCAGATTTGATGATGAGATGTGGTGGATTATTATTATTAAAATAGGGATTCGCCCAAGCCTAAATAGACTATGTGGCACCAAAATAAACTATGTGTAAAAAAACATCGGAGTTGTTGTGGGGCTGGGCGCAATACGGAGTAGAGGATAAGAAGACTAGGAAACACTAATTAAAGAACTGAAGGAGATGGCTATGGAGGAGAAACTGCATAAGATGTGGGAGGGAGGAAAGTGGGGGACCTCTCCAAGCATATCGGCTAAGACAGGGGGGCGATTAAGGGAGTATATGAAGGGGAATGCTTGCAGTTGGACATTGGAGAAACGCGGACAGTCTATCAGGAGATGCTGGACAGACACTGGAATATGGCAGCAAGGACAGAGCGTGGGGACATCACAGGACATCAAATGACCATGCGTGAGCCTGGTGTGGCCGAGCCGAAGACGGGCTAGAGTGGTCTCCCACCGACGATTGCGATGAGAGGAAGACTTCCAAGGTAGGACGGAAGGTTGTGACAGAACTCAGTTTGACATCAGACACCCTCATGGAGGTACACTCGACCTGCCAGCGCTGACGTAGTAATTGAGTAACATGCGAGAAGTAATCAGATGCAGGAATACGCCGTGGCATGAGTCAGTTAGAGGTAATAGCAGAGCGGGCAAAAAAAATCAACTCGCTCATTGCCAGGCACTCCAACATGATTCGGGACCCACCAGAAAGACAGGGACTTTAATTTGGTAGCGATGCGGAAACAACCATTCCTGAATCTCCAGCACTAAGCGGTTAACAGCGGGTATAGACTGAATACTCTGAAGAGCACTAAGGGAGGCACTAAAAATTACAAAGGTATGCAAGTGTGAACAAAAAATAGTAAGTAGGGCAAATAAAATAGCAAATAACTCGGCCGTAAAGACACTAGCACATGATTGGATGTGGCGGTGAAAGGTCCGCTCCGGGAACACAACCGAAAACCCTCTAGCGCCGGAGGCCATGGAACCATCAGGGTACACTGGAACGGCTGAAGAGTGCTGTAGTAGCATATGTTCCGCAAACTGAGCATAAAGCAACTGTGGGGTCGAAGAGGCCTTGAGGGGGGGAGGGCAGCTGGACAAACGGTAGGGCGAGGTGGAAGTAGCCATGGGGGGAACTCTGACTGTCGATGGGGTAGCACTGATGGAATGGGAAAAGAGAAGGAGGCTAGTAAAGCAGAGACCCGACCGGGGAGCGAAGTAGCAGACGATGATGGGGCTAAGCCGGAAGCCGTGGGAGGAAAACCAGCCGAACTGTGTTGCAGAAGGCGAAGATGATATCGAAGGGTCAGTTTATCCCGCCTGGATGATAGACGGCGGGACACCTGATTCAGCATAAAGGCTAATAACCGGAGTAGAGAGCGAAAAGCCCCCAGCGACAAGCGCAGACCGTGATGGTGAAGGGAGTCTAGGCGCTTAAGGTTTGTATGTGCACTGTGCAGCGGAGGCATATACCTGGCAGCCATAATCGATCGTGGATAGAATAAGCGTTGTATGGAGGCGCAGAAGTGTCGTCCGGTCCGCACCCCAAGACAAGTGGCTAAGGGTTTGTAAGAGTTGAAGCCGTCGGGTGGTGAAGGTCAGTAACGAAGTAATGTGCGGGTACCATGCCAAACCGAGTATCGAAAATGAGACCTAAAAATGGAGCTGACGACCTGTAAGGCAGAGGGGCGATTATACAACGTAAGAACAGGATGCGGGACTGTACGGCGTTTTGTGAAGATGATGGCACAAGATTTAAAGGCGAAAACCAAAAACCATGGGTTGTAGCACACTGCGCAGCTGCATCAATGGCCTTTCTGCACGAGATCTTTTAGGGGCTGTGATATATTATGTGGTGGATTGTGTTCTTTTATTTCAAAAATTTAAAAATTATATTTTAGTAAAGCGTTATTTCCACATAGCGATTTTGATTAAGTTATTTTAACTTCATGTTGGATCGTCCCAGTTTTGGTTTGTTTAGTTTGCAAGTTTTACATTTTAATCGTTGGTCTCTCTATCACGGTCATTACACATCTAACTCACCATGTCTGCAGGCATCATCATCTTTGACCAGTACGTCTCACTACCATCAAGTTTCGAGAACCGATTAACCCATTACAGGCAGGTAATGACCACAAATGCGTACATTTGTCAAGCTTCATTTAGTTTATTCTTAGTGTCTTGTAATGGGGGCGAAGCACACCAACATAGTTTTTTGTGTGGCTCAAGCTACAGTCTAGAGAGTTTGTGTGGATATTTTCTCATGCCATTTTGAGATGTCCAAAAGGTCGAAATTCCTTACATGATAGCCTGCAGAGGATTTGTGGTGTCTATTTGCAGCCAAGATCATAAGGGCTTTGATCGTGAGATTTTTATTTTTCATAACCTTGTTCTTTCTCTGTAATGTTTGGCTATTCATTTGCAGCAACCAGCTGTTCATTAGGATTTTTAAACCTCAATTAAGTAACACCCCGTTCTTAAGATTAAAATCATCAATTACAAACCCCATTGTTACTTGAATAAACTAATGAAGCATCTGGTCCTCCCGCGATTCAAACTTGAGACAACCACACCCAGAACATAAGCACCTAAACCATTACACCACCAACACAGTTATATACTGTAATAAGGGGTACATAATGTATAAACTTTGGTAGGCCTGTATACATTCTGAACCCCTTATTCTACATTCCTTTCTAAACTAACTCTGAACTAATCCATTAATTAAAAAGTAGCATTAATCATGGATAGAAAAACAAAACAAATGTGTGTGATATTTTCTTAAAAATTTCAAAAAATACTTAACTATGTGTTTATATACAGTCTGTAAAAATACACCAAAACTTCTTACATGAGAATGAATCTGATACTTAATGCATGATACATACACAGTACTACCACTAAAGTATCAATCTGGACAATTTGAAGCTTATGGTTACATTCCCCACCTAATACATTATTATTTCTTTTACAGGCTGAGATGTGGACACCATCCAGCTCTTCTGAGCTATCAGAAGAGACTGGATGACTCCGTCGTCGACACCTGCCCGGGATGTAACACAGCACCCCATACCATTAAACACATCATAGAAGACTGTATTTCACACAATCACTTGCGCCAACAACACAATATACACTCCTTGTGAGCTCTGTGGGGAAAACTCGACCGTGGCCATGGCCTTCCTTAGGGACTCGGGGCTGTTCGGCCAGGCAGCTTAGGGAACAACAACAACTCTTTTACAGCTCTGACTTCAGTATTTTCTCTAATTATAGGATGAAAATACATTATGATCCAAATTGGCAAAACAAAAAATCATTATCTATCACTACGTAGGCTACTATCCCAATAGTATGAATTGCATTTGTTGCAACATTGCCTACATAGTGAATGAAATATCAAAGGAATCTTAGAAAATTAACATCAATCATATAATCATGATACAAAAGTTGTCAAACTTAATTACTCTTATTAGGTTTTAAGGTTCTGAAGAGTCTCACAGATAGAGCAACATGAAGGAACATCCATGATAGCATGGCTCAGACTATGAGCACTTCCAGAAGGAAGTCAATGTTCCGAGGGACAAAGTCAGAGTTGTTCAATTTAGTTAACCATTACGTACACCAGAAGCTGTAAGGCTGACAGGCCCCACCAACGTTGTGTGGTCAACCAAGTTGTCACACAGTTACCAGGTGTACTGAACAATGCCTTGCTTGTCAATTTATACAGTTTTGCACTAGTGTAGAAAGTAATCTTGTATTAACCCCTCTCACGACCATAGGACGCAGAGGTTGCCAGATTAGCAATAAGAAATAGATTACTCTCACTGTTATAATTACCTCTCCAAAATTAGTTTTCTGCCCACAGCTAACTCAAAGACAACTGCAGAGGTTGAAGTAAACAAACTAAAGGTTTATAGATACCCCTGACGGTAACAAAGGCTTTAAAGTATCCCTAAGAGGCTCAAAATCGCGTCAGGATGTGAGAGGGTTAAAGTGGATGAAGGCATCCCCATCTTCTACCACTATTGACTTAACACAAGAAGTATTCAAACAAATGAGAAGGCAAGAAAGCTTTAACATGCATCTTTAGAATATGTGTATAGGAATACGTTATTATACCTAAAGAGAAACTAAGATTTAATAACATAGTAACATCCCAAACTTCTCAATACTGAAGCCAGATCAATAAAATTACATATATTTTAATGATAACCAAGTAGGTCTACTGTAATAGAGTCCGTTCATTCTAGGTTGGGCAGATCTCGTAACCTCTAATTAACCTCTGTAACTGAAAAAGGGCTAGAGTAATCGAGCTAATTTTTCTACCAAATAGGAAGACTTGGTCGGGGAATACGTTGTATAAATTGACAGCTCATTTGCTATAGCCCTCTTTGAGTTACAGAGGTTAAAGTTTACGATATCTGCCCAACCTAGAATGAAGGGACTATAATAGATTCAGTCAAACTCTTATACCTTGGTCCACAAAAACATACAATTTGAATTACCCTTCAAAAAGCAAATGCACATGAGAAATATGTATCTTATATGTGTATCTCATCTCAAATTATCTTCAATGTAATTTAAGGGAGCCCACCTCGCTTTATTTCTCTTTCTCTCCCTCTCTCTTTGGCTTGTATCCAGTCGGTCCCATTCAGCCTACTGTTTTAAGACGTTTACCCCCATCCAGGTGTCAATATTTTCCTGGCGAGCGGTAAAGAGCCAGCATATATATATTTTTTTTTGACAGGAAGCTAAATTTGTACAATTTTCGAAAGAAAAATGGCTCCGACAAAGCCGGATTTCTCCATACAATGATAGCTCGCTATCGCTCGCCAGGAAGAAATCGACACCTGGATGGGGATAAACGTCTTACAACAGTTGGCTGAATGGGGCCGAATGGATACAAGCCAGGGAAAGAGAGAAAAGGAGAGAAAGAGAAAAAAAGACGGTGACCCCCCTTAAACATCAATACAGTAGAGGCACGTCGTGCTTCACAGATTAAAACTGTGTCATCGTCTACTGAAGGTGTTACGATCCAATCCAACAGTAACCTATAATTGACCACTGCGAGTTTCAGGCTATAAGGAAGTTGGAGCCGTGAACATCGCTATTAAACAGAAATGCAATAATAATGTAAGTTTCTGATGGATAAATGGTATGTTGAATTGGGTTTTATGTATTTATAAATGTAGTAAGACCGTAGTTTAGCTGTAAATTCTGTTAAATATCGTTGTCTACAGCTCCAACTTCCTTATAGAACGAAACTCGCAAGTCGGCAATTTGCTCCCCCTTATTTATGGTAATAAATAAAAAATACATCTTAGGGATAACTACAAGAATATATTTAGAATGATACCTTAGAGACTAATAGCTACTCTTGAAAATATATAATTAAGCAAGCTTCTATAAATTACTTCCAGTTTATTATTGCTAAGGTCACAGATAATGCACGTACCTTTTCATTATGGTCACATCAAATAACAAAATCAATTATCCACTTGCGAGATTTGGACTACAAGCAAGTTCATCACACTGCTTACCGGTACCGGCGCTCATAAAAGTGTGTGGACCTCACTATTTCTAATTATGGAAGAATATTTCTGGAAACGACTTTATGAATATAATTTTTTTAACACCAACTACAAAACTATGTACAGTATATTATTTATTGAAAAGCAAGTTATAAAAATAATAATACCATAATAAGAATATAATAATAAAAATAATAATAATAATAATAATAATAATAATAATAATAATAATAATAAAATAATAATAATAATAATAATAATTCCATCCAAAAAGCAATCCATATAGTTATAATTGCATAAAGAAATACATAGGGGGTCAACAATTGTTTATAAGTGACTGTAAATCAATTATTTGCAGAAAAAGAAAGTTATAGGAGTCTATGGCGGCTAAAACATATTTTTAATTTGATTAACGAAATCACTAGCTAAAGCATGCTTATACAGTAGTAGGCTACACATATTAATACATTTAAACATCAATGTCCAATAGCTTGAATTTCCTTACAGACCGACTCTCGCAAGTGTTCAATCATCCAAGATTCATTCATTGACTTATTCATAGATTGTGTCTTATGTATCTATATCAGGCACATTAAATAATACTGTACTAAGACACATTAATGGTATGTATGTCACAATGTCAAGACCTCATAATGTGTAAATCCCATATGTACACAAATTGCACACTGGCGTTGAGAGATTGAGGCGAATTTGAGTCTTCTGTATCACCAGAATCTGTTTCAACTTTCCCTTTCACAAGGAAACTAATCTACTCTATCTTTCCTTTAACACTTTGACAGCGGGCATATTTCCGTCTTTTTCCGCCATATTAGGGCTCATTCAGGCACTTCCGATTGATTAGGCAAGTGTCTGCATGAAATTAAATGTATTCAACCAAAAACTAGAAGAAAATAGCTTCAAAATGACACTAAAATAAGCTTCGTAGCTCGCGGGGTTCATCCGCAGCGCTACCATAGACATTCGCTAAAATGAGCAATTATCGCTAATGTCGCGCTACATTTGCCTTTGGCAGCACTGTATATCTTGCGAGACTCTGACTCAAAGCCCTCAGTGTCGCGGCCTTCTGGCTGGGAGAAGGAAGTGTAGCCTGTCGCGCTCCCGCTCCCTCGCACTCGATTCTACAGGCTTTAAGAGGCTTTAAAAGCCTGTATATTGCTGTAAATTGCCATGGCATTCGGGAACGTCTCCCGCAGGCAATGAGTCAAAATGTGGCTATATATATATATATATATAAAGTAAACCCCCGCCCTTTCGGACTTCGCCCTTTCTGGAATTCCAAGAATTTTGGATGAGCATTTCAATTCGGACTCATGGTTCAGCCTTTCGGATTTGTCCGGAAGGCTGAGAAAATACCTCCATCCCTTTCGGACTACATTTAACTTCGGACTCATGGTTCAGCCTTTCGGCTGAGAAAAATTCAATCGCATTCAGACCAAAGAGCCGAGTTTCGGACTTGTCTGGTTAGGTGAATGTGTATTCGGACTTATAAACTTCGGATATTATTTCAGCCATTCGGACAAGTCCGAATGGCTGAAGTGTGAAGTTCAGACTCGGCCCTTTCGGACTTTTGACACTTTCGATTAGTCCGAATCTGATTTTAAATTTAATAACCTGACAAGGGAGTCTAGTGTATGTATGCATACTAAATTAAATTTGAACGTGGAGGGAGCTGAGCAGAGGGATAGACCTATACAGACGTGGGATCAGGCTTTATGATCTGATTTCAAATTTAAAACTTGACAGGTGAGGCAGCCCACAACAGGGCTGCCTGGAACACAGCATTAGAGCATAAGACTGAAACCATAACTCATATGGATCACTCGGTCTTTAAAGTGTATGTACATTTGAAATTGACTGTTAGAGGATGACATTTTTCACTATACTGTACTGTAGTAGGTTTCTTTACAACTGACGGTAAATTCCAAAGTTCCCATCACGATTTCTCAGTTATTTTGAAGATTTTGTAGTGAAATATGTTGCTAATTATATAAATTGGTCTTAATAGGACGCAGAGCCATAGTAGTTTCATAACATTTTATATTAAGTACCGAAAAATCAGCAGCTAAGAGATCCAATTTACCGTCAAATGAAATGAAACAGAGTGTAGTTAGAATATACCGATTATAGCTTTCCTATAATTTACAAAACCCATCACCAAAGTAAATGCCTCGATCATTATACTAGTACAATACTTACGATCACTTTCACTAATGGTTCACTAAAATAGAACTTAAAAATACTGAAGCATCATGTAGCAGTTTCATTCTAAATCCTAAATGTACTGTAATGTTGCTCTTTCAGTATAATGATGCAATTTTTACCTGGAGGTTACAGGCAATCCTCACTTAAAGTATCCTCATTTTAAGTGGTATCATTATTACACTGTTAATTAATTGTATGTATGCACAGTATGTATGTATGTATATATTATATTTGTTCACCAACCAACTCTACTTCTAAACTCAATTAATGAAATCAACAAATACATGTGGCACTCCAAGGACTCGAACCTAGGATACTCAGACCGAAATTCCACGCATTTATCCATACCCCATTGCTGGGGGTGGCCGAAACGAGACAGAGCCCGAACAGAAACATTTAAAGTTCCTATTCTTATAGGGTCCGGGACCACTTTCGCGTTCCCTCGCCCGTTTCTCTGCTTCGTCGAGTAGGAGAATTATACAAGGGGAGGAGGATTCCTAGCCGCCTGCGGAATTCATGCACAGTAACGTTGGTATGCTTCATTATTAAGTCTTGAAGCAAATAAAAATCCTGCATAATCACAAGAAAAATGTAAACAAATATTTGCTTCACTTAGTTTTGTTTTTCAGGAACATATATGCAACTTTAAATGAGGAAATACTGTATTCTGGTTACCAGTAGATGATTCTATTTAGTTTCATGAAGGACATTTAGGAAGCAAAGGGGGACAGACTATCTCAACTAACCTTAGACTCCCACAGGTCATTCCAAAACTGCAGTTAAATTATGTATTGATAGCTAAAATATGCTTAACAAGTGCATCCTTGTACTGAAAAGGTGAATCATTATCATTACATCAACTAATCCTCTCAAATAAAAAAAAAAATTGCATTGTATCTACAGTTAAAGGTGAAATGGGAGGAAATACGCTAACCTGCGCTCTGACATGGAAGCCATATCCAACTTGGTATAGCAGTTATACAGAAATTTAATAACGCTATTTAGGTTATTTATATAAAAATGGTAAGCACAAAAGCAGAATATAATAAATCGATAGAAATTTAGTCTGTATTTGGGGGTCATTGCTATACAGTACTTGAAAAAATACTATAATGGCATAAATAAAAGTAGCCCTGAGCAAGTTGGAACTCTCGCTGGGTGTACATGTGGGTTATTACATTAACAAAAAAATTCATTAATTCTAAGGAAATATAGTAACTAACTATTCTTGCCTCCAACCCTCTTCCTCTTCAGATACAATATGTATCAATGTTCTGTAGAGATTGCATATCTGACAAAAAAAAAAAAAAAAGTCACATAACAGTTAATTTTTGCATAATTCGCACTGTGCTGTAGATATATCTGCCAATTAATGAACAAGGTATAAATGTAGAAAAGTACAGCACTGTACAAGAAAGAATACAAGAGTTACATCTGATACAATCAAAAGTTCTTCCCACCTTTACTGAGTTACAATAAAGCCATGGCTATTAATATAATGACTGCCTGAATAACTATCAAAATATTGGGGGAAGGGAGAAGGCCAGGAGGGTTACAGCTGATCAAGTAATACCCTGAGTAGGAATTTCATAATGCTGTAAATATTAAAGAGGAAAATTTACCACCCATGGGGTAAGGGGACCTTCATCTTATGGTGGAGGAAGAAATGAATACACACCACGCATCCTACTTTGTGTGATACAAGGCTACTATTAGGTGGGTTGATAGACCAACAACCATTACTATACAATAAAGACTGGCTATCAGAGCTGTCTTGGGTATGGCACTGTCGAGGCTGGTGGGGTGCGGAAAGGAGCCATAGGGGACTTTACTAGAGCCTTACCTAGGCACTGTTTGGTGCCACACATGGTCGACCATAGTGTTTGCATATTGGAGCTGTTATAGCACTGTTGAGACTGGTTTGGTTTGCAGATACTGCAGGTACAGGTGTTGCAGGGGGACTTTGTTAAGTTTTGCAGAGGCACTGTTTGCACTATGCCAACATCAGCCTTAGTGATGATATGTTGGGGCTGCGTTGTGGCGGGGCTTTATTGTATTACACTCCAAATGCGGAAAGGTAACCCCATCAGGGCTGTTACAATGTATATAATAGAAAACAATGCTAAACCATTTCATGCATAAGTATGTATATAAAAACATAAGTCTTGATTTTACTGTACTCAACGCAAAGATGGGAAGAACATTGGCTTCTAACTGTATATGCTAGATTTCTCTTATTTATGTAAAGATGCTCTAATGAACCATAATATGCATCCACTAATTTGAATATGTATCTAACCAAAATGAGACAACGTACTGATATATATCTCAAAGCCTTCAGAATTTGGCTTTAAGGGGGTAGTACTCGCTTTTTCTGGAACACATTCTCCCTAATGTTTAGCATTAGTTTTGAGGTTTAAGACGTTCGTTCAGTTAGTTTTGGCGATTTTGAGAGTTTTCTCCTCATTTTGTTGTCAATATTAAAACCTTTTGTGTCATTTAGGTGTCGATTTATTCCTGGCGAGCAAAAGCGAGCCTCTAATTTTAGAAGGGAAATTTGTCTACCGAAAAATTTACAAATTTATCTTGAAAGGGGGTCTAGGGGGTGTTTTTCTAAGTTTGATGGAAGTCTAGCGAGGAAACACAAAAATAAATTAATAAATAAATATATAGACCAAAAACCAAGCACTACCCCCTTAGCCCGTTGAGCCCCGGCTAGTTATAATATTTTGTTCACCCCAGTCCCAAGCCATTTTCACTTCTTTTTTTTGTTTGCTAAAATGGAAGACAAGGATGAGAAATGAAAAAAAAAAAAAAAAAAAAATCACCTCTGACATTTTTTTTTTGGGGGGGGGGCCCCCGGGGGGGGGTTGGGGGGGGGGGGAGCCTCAAAAAAATTTGTTGAGCCAAAATGGAAGAGAATGGTGAGAAATGAAGAAAAAAAAAAAAAAAAAAAAACAACCTCATTTCGGTCATTTGGGGGGCGGGGGGGGGGGGGGGGTCAAAAGTTCGTCTCCCCCCCATGACCACCCGCCCGGGGGCACTAGGGAAAAAATGAGTATGGCATTGTACGGCATACATCCTAAGGAGTGTCTCACATAAATCTCAAGCCTCTAGCTCCCATACGACCGGAGTAATGAAGGTTCAAATTGGCGGTGAACTAAGGGTGTAAAGTATCCCCACTAAGCCCACCACCACCAGCCGCGCGGCTGCCTCGGCCCGCTCACACCTACTGGCCCGGCTCCCACACACACTACGGTACCTCCCCCTCCTATTCTCCCGCCATTTCCTACCTTACGAGCCACGTAAGTGTTTTTTATATGTCGGACGCACGTGATGCGTCGCTGGGAGTTGGTGATCAAACACTGCCGACGCATCACGTGCGACGCTGGGTCTCACTGGGTTAATGGTTCAACTAATCATATGAGTGCATACTTATTATGGTTTGTGAGTGTACTTGGCTCTGTGTTATCACTTACTATTGCCAACTACACAGCTTAGGTCATTGGTGGATGAAATATATTGGACGGTACCACTGGCCCCATATTGCTGCCTTGCCTCTATACTAAAAGGCTAATACTTAATTCTATCCGGAGGTCATTCTTGTAATTCTACCCTAACAGCTCAATCTAATTGCATTTGTCTTTCATATGTATCAAAACTCACAATCTCAGACCCATACACACACATTCATTATAATGGCTGAACTACACCTAAGAATACGCCAAGCAACATCAAATAACACAGCTCTTGCGCACCCCGAAAATTGCCTTGTACTCCGGCAGAATCTTGCTCCTGATGGCACTGTTCTGCCGGGCCACGATCTTCTCTCTTATGGGGTCCTTGTGGTAATGTTTGATGCCTGGCTTGTGAACCAGGAAAGCGTTGTCTAGGATGTGGAACTCATAGTCTCGCACGCACAGTATGTACATCTGCGGGAGGGGAAGTTTGTTAGAATTCAATTTATCCTAAACACACAAACAGAATATACATCATCATCATCATCAATCTGATGCCCCACTTCTAAAGGAAGCACCCCAAAAAGGATGGCCATGACAGAAACTGCCTCCAGGCTCCCAGACATGCCTCCACTGACCCACTCTGCAGTACCATTTCCACAAAGTGGATTATGACCCTTAGCACTGAAGGAGCAGACCCAGAGCAGTCCCTCACTCGGATGGCAGTTCCACCACTGTTTTGCTATTTTATTTACCCCAGTGAGACCTGGCTGGAAGAATAGCAAGCACAGGATTTTTTTGAAGATAGGAACCAGTGATCCACTGCTCCAGCAGCATGTCGGCATCGGCGTGGGCCCATTACATTGCGCGCCTTCCCGTGACGTCACCGCATAGCGACGTCACACCAACAAGCAGATTGCACCACCAAAGTGACGGGCAGTGGGGTCGCCGCATCCCTACGCCACAGAGAGAAAGGCCAACTTGTGACAGTGGGCTGTGACAGTAAGTCACTAGGGAACCATGGGGCACACCATTATGGCCCCACTGTCTTCACCATCATAAGTACAGCACTATAATACATTGTGAGTAATTATGGGAAATAGAAAGCTAACAAATGAATCTTTGTTGTACCAGTATATTGGATGAGAGGAGAGCATGAGTAATAGGTATATAGTTATAATTAAACATGAGTTACAGTCCATTAGCAAAGTGTGCTGCTGAACGTAGGAGTGGATGTTGAACCAGTAACACAAAGCCTTTCCTTAGGTTGGAGGTGCTAGAATAGTATCCTCATTTTTGAAGACCTGCTTTCCTATTTTTGTATTTGTTTTTCATGTGAGAACAGTGGCCTAAAGACAATTAGTCCATTCTGTAAAATAAAACTCAAATTATTCTCATTATCTATTTATCTATCTATCTATCTATCTATCTATCTATCTATCTATTGCCAGATGCCTTCATCCCCAAGGGGGTGGATAAGAATACATCGCTTCTATTCCATATTGACTTCCCATATTGACTAATTCTTTTAACGTGACGATAGTGTGCTGTTATATGTGTTATTAGATTGCTTGGGAACCAGATTAACTTGCTCATGTAGTTATGTACACCCTATGTGGTGGATTGTGTTCTTTTATTTCTAAATTTTATTTTATTAAGCGTTATTTCCACATAGTGATTTTTATTAGTTCTTTTGCATTTATCTTGTGTCGTCCCATTTTTGGTTAGTTTATTTTTCAAGTTTTACAATTTAATTCAATTGATTCTCCAGCTTCCTCACTCTCACCTGTGTCATCTTATCACTCATGCCCTCCCAAGAAAGCCGTTCATCATACAGCGGCTCCTTGTTGGTACCCACATAGATGGGCTCCCACTTGTGGAATGGCGGGGCCCGCTTGCCAATGTGGAAGACTGAAACACCAGGCTGCACAGGGGCCGATATCCATTCCTGCATTAATAATAAGGACAGTTAATAGTATTACATTCAGGATAGTTTATGATACATTAATTATATCCACTGTATTCAATATGTATGTATATATGTATGTACTGTATGTATATACTCAGGCACATACCCCATTGCTGGGGGTGGCCGAGACGAGACAGAGCCCGAACAGAAACATTTAAATTTCCTATTCTCAGGGTCCGGGACCACTTTCACGTTCCCTCGCCCGTTTCTCTGTGTCGTCGAGTAGGAGAATTATACAAGCGGAGGAGGATTCCTATCCCCCTGCCCCCAGAAGGAAAAGTAGAACAGTAAAAGAGACGGACAGAAACAGCTAAGGTTGGGTAGAGGATGCCAAACCTCACTCTGTATAGGACCAGCCCTCACCCAGGAACTGTATTTGAAAGTACAGTATTGCTGCTCACAGCACTACCACATGAATCCAAGAGATGACAAAGTGGTGCTAGAGCCTTTGGCTTCCAAGTAACTTATTTGTTATAGTTGGGAATTCCTCTTCCTGTGTCCACTACAAAGAGACTCACACATATAGTACATGCACACATCTAAGACATTTCATATTAATTATTTGATTTTTTGTTTGTGAACTTAACCTGGAAATTCTGAAGATAGTCTTGTCTATCTATCTATTGCTAGAAGACTTGATCCCTGAGGGGGTGGCCATAAATGAATCACCTCCATGCTCCTCTGCCATTTGTTAGCTATTACCCCTCCTTTCACCCAACACCACTTTCACTCCTATACCTCTCAACTCCATCCGGTCATCTAACTCTCGGTCTGTCTTTCAATCTCTGCCCTTCCACCTGACTCTAATGCACTTTTTAGTTGACTCTCACTCTACATACACTCCACATAACCAAACCAATTCAAGGTGTTCCTCTTCAAACTCTCCACTCTGCAGCACCTCCATAACCATCGCATTTCCCCGTACTTTTCATAGAAACCATATAACATTTAGACTTTTGTAACAAACAAATGTCGGTGACCCAGGGCAACCTTACATGTATGTATTGCTCGCATCTGCATCTATCTACCCCTCCGTAAAGAAACTTTTGGAGCCATTGTACGGTAGCGCTAATAAGTCATGTCCCAGCTGTCATTACGTTTGACTTGCTCTGTGCTGTATTAATGTCTGTCAGATGTTGATTAGGGTGGGTAAGTGTAGGAACATGTTTGTATATTTCACTCAATATGAAAAAAATGAAGCTTAGATAATTATTGCTGATACCAATTATTGATCGAAACATACTTGGTGCCGAGACATCACTTATTAGCGCGACTGTACATTTAATATAACTACAAGATAATTATGTACTGTATTAATTAAGTGCCCTAATACAAGGGCTGTCTCTTCCTGCATCAATATAATATGGAAAGTTTTGTACAGTTCAGTCGAAAGATTTATTTCTTATCACCAATAAATAAAGCCAATACCAAAATACTATAAAAATTACCTTTGTTGGTTGTCAAATAAGATAAGCCCTACTTATCAACTAACCACGTGTCAGTTTTGTGCTATAAGGAACTTGGAGCTGTGGACATCAATATTTAGCAGAATTACCAAATACCTATAATACTAATAATATTATGGCTGTCGTGCATATAGAAATACATTATATCACAAAGCAGCAAATTTGCAATCCATCACAAAACATTCAAAAGTTTTGTATTTCGGTTACATACCGATGCTTACGGTTCCAACATCCTCATAGCCTGAAACTCACAAGTGATCAATGGTATCTACTTAATATGTCCACAACTGTAGCCTACCACTTCACCCATCCAGACTATTGGACAATTTTCCTATAATCATGACACGTATGATAAAAAAACATGACTCACTTTCGATTTGGGGACACCGTGGCATTTGGGGCACACGTTTTTATGGAAAGGTATTGCTTCTTTTGTTTTTAGCATTTTTTGTAGTTCGGCTTTCTTCTCTGGTACAGCGATATTATCTTTCACCTCAAAAATAGGGAACACGAACACTCTCGGCTGTGTGGTATTAGAAGCGTCAGGCTGCTTTAGCATCTTGAAAAAATCTGAAAGGAGAAGTGGATGTTAATGATATAAATATGACAGGTTAGCCAATATTTACCGTCCAGGTCACCAAGGCATGGAAGAATTTAGTACATTCATAGAATCTTTCTCTACAAGGAGAGGAAAGCTTATATGTGGCGATTTTAACCATTAGGTCGATGCTACTGGTCTGAAACCTTATTCTTCTGAATTATTGATTTGTGTTGCTGTTTAAAGTTTTTCAAACCACGTGTTTGACCGTACAAATGTTTCAGGGCAAACCCTCGATCTAGACCTTCACCAGAGCGAATCCAACTTTGTAAATAACATTGATGTTTTTCCTATCGGCAGCAGCGTGCCTGACCATGACATAATCTCTATTAAAGTGTATATTCCCCTTATCTTATACCAAGAAAATAAATTTTGTAAGTACTGTATATTAACAAAACCAAGAACATCAAGAAACCAAAATCCTCAAAGTCAAAGACCATCTGGACATGAGAGGCACTCAATTCCTGGCAGCAGCCTCCACGAACCAAAACCACCCACTACCCTACATGGCAACATACCCACAGACGCCAAGAAATATCAAAAACACCCAGCACACGGTATCACACACAAATACTGTCCTCTCTCCCTCCCTGCCCACCCCAAACCAACTTCCAGAAGCACATCCATACTCTTATCTCTCGCCGATCCATCCACTCACTCATAGACAACACGCAGCTGCAAGCACGACCTCCCGAAATCCATCCTTCCGAATCCTCCCTTCCTCGCGAGGAACAGAGTAACCTGGCCAGGCTGAGATGCGGACACCATCCAGCTCTTCTGAGCTATCAGAAGAGACTGGATGACTCAGTCGTCGACACCTGCCCGGGATGAAACACAGCACACCATACCATTAACACATCATAGAAGACTGCATTTCACACAACCACTTACGCCAACAACACAATCTACACTCAATGAGAGCTCTGTGGGAAAGCCCGATCATGGCCATGGCCTTCCTCAGGGACTCGGGGCTGTTCGGCCAGGCAGCTTAGGGAACAACAACAACAACAACAACCAAGATATGCATTGTAGATTGAGACAAGGCAATGTGAAAAAGAGCGGTGCATACCCATGTGCCAGGTGTGGAGAGGGTGTGGGCGCTAACTCGATTCGGTGTAGCGTCTGTCGATGTTGGATGCACCATGGGAGTAAGCGGTGTAGTAGAATAAAAGGACCACTGCCGAAGGGTGATTCAGAAATCGAGAAATTTGAGTGTGTAGTGTGCTGCCAATTCTGATCATGAAATGAATGCCTTTCCCCCTGAAGGGAAAGGTGTATGCCTCATGTCTTAGAAGTGCAATGACGCATGCCTCAGAAACATGGGCCGTTAAAGTAGAGGATGTCAACAGAATGGAAACGTAATGAGATGAGAATGGTGAGATGGATGTGTGGGGCCAAACTGCAGGATAGAATAACTAATGATGAGCTGAGGAGACGCTTAGGTATAAAGAGTATTAGCGAGGAGATGCGCACAATTAATTATGAATGTTTGTACTTAAAAGTCTTACCTGGTACAAAACTAATGGATTGATAAAGCCCAAAGTTGGAAGGGATGAGGAAAAGTTTAAGTTTGAAAGATAATTGGAATTTGTGTGTGTTTGAAATGTGGATGAATAATGCATGCTTGCATTTATAATCGTTACCTGGTATAAAATTAATGGATGGATAGAGTTCAACATCGGAGGGGAAGACGAAGTAGGTCTGCGCGGCGAGTCTGGCAGTATTACGGGCGATGTTGACGGGATAGAGGAGCTGTTTATGTTGTTTGTAGGTCGTCACGTTAGTCCATTTGGGAGGCTCTTGACCGCAGTCCGTTTTCCGTTTCATTAGTTCCTCAGTTGGTGGGACTGAAAAGAATAAAATGTAAAACTTGCAAACTATTATATTCTATATATTCAGGCCCAATCCCTACTTTTCCACACAAAAAATTGTGTGTGTGTGGGGGGGGGGGGGGGGGGGGGCGACTCAAGACAGGGCCAGAATAGGGACAACACAACAGAAAACAATGAACACACAAAACCAAAATACAAATAATACTTGCAAACTTAAACTAACCAAAACTGGGACGATACCAGATAAAGGGTTGAATGACACACAAGAAAAAACTATTAAGGGGGGAGGTATCTCTTTTTCTGGACCTCCTTCTCCTCCTGTTTTAGCATATTATTTTTGAGATTTTAAGACATTCGGCCCATTAGTTTGGTGATTTGAATACCTTTCGCCCCATTTCGTTGCCAATTTTAAAACCTTTCGTGCCATTTAGGTCTATTTTTTCCTGGTGAGCAATAGCGAGCCTGTAATTTTAATAGAAACCGGCCTTCAGCCGGGAAATTTTTATACCGAACAATGTACAAATTTATCTTGAAGGGGGGTCTAGGGGATGTTTTTCTAGCTGGATGGAGTTCTAGCGAGGAAACTAAGAAATAGATGATAAGATGAATTAATGGGCCAAAAAACCCGCCACTCTATTAAGCAACACAGAATAAAAATTTAAATATTTTGTCATGCTTCTAAGTCGTCATATTAGTCCAATTTGAAGGTTCTTGGCTGCAGTCCTCCTTCCTTTTCATTAGTTCCTCTGCTAGTGGAAACATGGGTGGTGATTAAAGCATATGTATGTATGTATACTGTAATATATGACTTAGGCCACATACCCCATAGATAGGGGTGGCTTTGACTAGAGACAGAGCCCGAACAGAAACAGCAAAATATAGTATAAATATTAAAAATTCACAAACAAACTAGGGTCGCCCAGAAGAAGACCCAGACAGCACCCGCCGACACCAACCAGTACCATGTGGGGCGACGTCCCAGCTAAAAGATTCACACCACCCGGATCCCAGATCCCTCCACGAGAGAGGTTTTGGCTCAACAGGAAGGCAGCACACGCCAAAGTGGACTACCACCCACCACCAACCAACACACAAATGCCCACCCCAAACATTCCCTACTATCCACCAGGTTAACACAACGGGCCCCCACACCCACAAAACACCACCGAGCTCCCCAGGGCGACCCCGAGGGGGGGCTGAGGGACATCTTATCTCCGCGTCCAAATGAGCCAAAATGCAACCGACCCCCAACTAAACCACCCTAACGGCCCCACCCACCCCCCCCACCGCGATATCATCACTACCATCTATTCACAACGCATTCTCCACACACAATCCGAATTCCTAGTCATATATTCCAACTACTCCCTCTCGTGAGCATAGGCTGATAGCCGGTAACATCCAAATACCGCTCAACACGGTGAAGCCCCTGAGGTCTTGGTTCCAGTGAGGGAGGTGAGACATGTGAAGCACTTAGAGATCTACTCATGGCTCAAAGTAGGCCCATCTCTGGAGCCATCTCGTTCTTCGTGCTTCAGCTCTCCCACACCCCAGACTCGGGACCCATCACTCTCAGAACGCTCCTATTGAGCAATGAACTCACTAGGCATTGTCCCATGAATATGGGAATATTCCATACAGTGCTATTTAATCAGGGAACAATGAGGGTTATTTTTGGGCGTCATTTACAGTGGGCTTTGTACACTGATATCTAGGTACAACCCAACATTCCATCCCAATAATCATCTTCCCATTGATTACATCGGGATTCGAAATACCCGGGACCATTGGCATTACCAGTCCCGAGGCCCAAGGCCCACTCTACCACACCTCCCCTCAAGGTTGTATGTGTTGTAATAGAGGCTAAAAACTGATGTAAAGTCAGTGATGAAAATAGGTTAACTTAAACTGAACCAAGATGCGGATATACCCTTCGACTACCAAAAATCTACACTGGTGTCAGATATTGAATGTAAAACTCAATTGACTGATACTAATTCGGACAAGTGGGGGACCTTGATGGTCTCAGTAGGTAGAGTGGCAGTGTTTGTACACTGAGTTTGCCCAAGTTCAAACCTCCAAAATGCAACATTAACCCGAGCGTAGTAGAACATTAATCGACACCCCCCAAGATAGAATCTCACCTTTTTGGGCGATTATGTGCGACATGGAAGGAAGATGTGGAAGGTGGACGTACTTCTTGATGCCCTCAGCCCAGCAGTCCCGGAGGTAGAGGAGGTATTCACAGTGGCTTGAAAGTCGTCTCGGGCGGAGCGTACACTGCCACACTGACAGGACCCTTAGCCGAAAGAAAAAATAAGACTAGAGCTTACCTACTTCAGTATACGATGGCCGAATTTTAAATTTATTCAGGCAACAATTCGGTGATATATTTTAACTGAAAGAAAGGAACCTCTGTACTAATTTAAATAGGCGAAAACTATCTCGATCAAGTTCCGACCAGAAGAGGCACTGCAGGAGGTGAGGTATCAATGACAAAAAGTTCTACCTGATACACCTGGTCACATAATATGGCCTTCAGATAAGGCTTGAAATTAGAACTACCGACCGACAGACCGATGGCTGGAGTAAAGAGATAAGCAAATATTACAAATATATTTGGGAGGAGTTGGGGAGCATGGGACTTGAAGATATTTGGGTGGGTGATTGGAGGGTTTGTGGTGATTGGTATAGAAACAAGGTAAAGAGAGAAGTTAGAAATAAAGTAGAAGAGTAAAATAGGTTCCGGGATCAAACAGAATGCTCCATTATTTCTTTACTATACATATATGATATATTAATAGTCGTTTCAGGGTAGTCTGTGGGTGTGTCAGTGTATGCCTGTTTTTACTTCTTAATATTGTATCCTATAATTCGTGGATACGTAGCAATTGGCTCGGTCCAGAAACAGCTCAGCTCCTCTTCATGTTGCCACTCATTACTCTCACTTCAATATTAAAGCCAATGAATATTTATTTAAATCACATCCGCACGAACACACCCGAAGAAGCTTGTCAGGCAAACAACAGGCTAGATCCAGTATAGCACCAAGTCCCGCCCGACAAGCCTCCCAAAAATGCTTGTTCCAGAGATTCAGTTTATCAGCGTCATCCCAAGCCCCCCCCGACCAAGCCCCCGATGTCTGATCGGCGGGCTATTGTATTATCCCACCGGGAAGATCACGAGAACCAAGCAGCGGGAAAAGTGATCAGAGATTCTGCTAACCTAGTCTACTCTGTCCATAGAGATATTATGCCAAATACATAGTTGCACACAAGATTAGATGGCTGTATATTTCAGATACTAACAAGTTCGAGTTCATTTAAACTTTGGTTATTTAAAACTTATTGCTAGTTAAAAAGTTATGATTAGATGGAGGGGCGGCATAAAGAGAAGGAAGGAGGTGGTGTCCTGACCGTCGCGAGAAAAAAGTCCCGCGACCTTGGTCGGACGCCCATCAACAGCGGCACTGGCACTTGCTTACGAGTGGTTCAGCCCAACCCAGGGAAGTCTGATGGTAGTCAGAGACACCACATTATTTGGGTTATCTCAGAACACTCATACTACCCCCGATAGCTTGGGAAGAGGCCTAGTCAAACGGTGGTGGGCCGCCGCGCACCGTCCGCAGGACTCCCTCCCACCCCTCAAGCACTCCCCACATTAAGAAAAGGTCAATGTTATGCTGGTTGGAGCAGTCACCCTGGTGGCTGCCCCACAACACGCACATCCCAGTATGTGTGTATTGATTAAATAGTTGGAAGGTAAGGTAGCGTTGGTTGGGGCAGCCACCTTGGTGGCTGCTCCACACCAAACATCTTATTATGTCTATATCTACGCAAAAGTTGGTAGGACAGCACTGGTTGGGGCAGCCACCTCGGTGGCTGCCCCACACAGCACTTATTAGTAGGTTAGTTTTTGGCTTGAATACTGCTAGGTGTAAGGTATATATGGGACGAGCGATTGTTGAGCTGTGCTGCATTAATAGATGCATCTTAGAAAAACAAAGGTTGATGTCGGATCAGTTCAATGTCGGGAAATAATTGATTCAATTGTGTGTAGACATCTAGTAAACTCACCTTGTACCAAGTTACTTTTGCTTGTTCATGTACTATTAAATTTATAGGTTGCATATGTGAGCGGGGTGTGCAGCTCTTCGCTTCTGATTAGTTCTGGGTAGTGTATGTTGTGGATAAAGTTTAAGCATTTGTTTTGACAGACTTGTAGAATGTACATTAGGATTGCTCCAATTCTATTTAATGGTGAGGCTGGGTATGTTCGGACAGATCTTATAAGTGCCATGTATAACTTTTCTTGGGTCTGTATTGATGTGTCTTTAAAAATGGACTCTCATTAAGGACTGTTTTAAATTTTCTGACTTTTTCCCCACGTACACAGGATTGATAACCATTTTTGGTACGTTTTAACCCCATCGCGACCTGTACCTTCG